>JAMPIV010011711.1:0-21118 GCA_024509875.1 Oreohelix idahoensis | reverse complement strand
TTGCTACAGTATGACCTGAAACTGGTAGACTCAAACCCAATCTGTATGAGAGCCTATTCTATTCCGTTCGCGAAGGAGAAGGCATTGAAGGAAGAAATAGATTATTTGTTGAAGGAGGGGATTATTTCACACAGTGAATCATCTTTTAGTTCTAGTGTCGTTTTGTTGAGAAAACCGTCTGGGGAACACAGACTGTGCATAGATTACAGGAAACTGAATGCTGTCACAGAAGGACAAGTGGATCCATTACCAGACACAAAACAGTTATTTGCCAGATTAAACAAGGCAAAATACTTTTCAAAGGTGGATCTTAGTAAAGGCTATTACCAGATTCCAGTGAAGCCTGAAGTGAGACCTTATTTGGCTTTTAGCACCTCGGATGGACATTATGAATTCAACATGCTACCATTCGGACTGAAAAATGCTCCGAGTGTATTTTAAAGGATGATGCGCAAATTGTTGGATCCCCTGAATAACCCATGTATCACGAATTTCATGGATGATATTCTCGTCGCCACAGAGACATTTGAAGAACACATTGAAGCTCTAGAAATGTTATTTAATAGGCTTAGGGAGGCGAACTTAACTGCTAGGCCAACAAAATGTTGTATTGGATGCAAAGAGTTGGAATTCTTGGGGCACACTGTATATCAGGGTAATATGACCCCTGATCCTAAGAATTTGGAAAAAACTGCAGAGAGCACCTAGGCCACAAACAAAAAAGGACGTGCGATCATTCGTGTCGTTATGCGGATTTTATCAGAAATACATCAAAAATTTTAACGCTATTTGTGCTCCTCTGACTGATCTGACTCGCAAGGGACTTCCAGATAAAATTATTTGGACTGCACAATGTGAACTAGCGTTCCAAGAGTTAAAGGAAAAACTCACTAGCAAGCCTATTCTCAAACTGCCTGATTTGACACAGGACTTTGTCTTAAGAACCGATGCAAGTAATGTAGGACTCGGAGGGGCTTTGTTGCAAAGATCATCTTCACCTGATGGGGAACTGAAACCAGTCGCTTATGCAAGCCGCAAATTGAATAAGGCGGAACAAGGATACTCCACAAGCGAAAAAGAATGTTTAGCGTTAATCTGGGCAATAAAGAAGTTTCAAATCTATCTGTATGGTAGGACTTTTGTGGTCGAGACGGATCATCAGCCTCTCGTATTCTTATCTCAGGCTAAGCATGAAAACGCAAGATTGCTGAGGTGGTCTTTATTGCTTCAACCTTATCAGTTTAGTATCCAATATATCCCAGGCAAATTGAATGTCGGTGCAGATTTCATCAGTCGGCACCCTGTGATCAAAATTAGAGTAATGGCAGGCGTGACGAGAGATTTTATCAATGTGTATCACTGGTTTTAGAACTTGCCGTAGGCATGTTTTCAAGTGGGGAGATGTGTCATAAAATTAACAGTGATACAACGTAAAAATATCTCCAAAGGATAAAATGTAGGGATAAAAAGAATGCGTAAGTTACTAGAAGGCATGATCGCCCACGCCGCGGGTCATCACCCGCCATGGAAATTAAATTGCTAGAACGGTTACCATTTGAACGGGATGAGAACGGCGGATCAAAAAGGAAAAAATATGACTGAAAAATTGCGTGAAACTAGCAAGGCTAAAAAGATGCAATTGGGGGAGGGGGGGGGAGGGGGGGGGGGAAACGGAGGAAAAGTCACGTCCCCAAGTTGACACAAGGTAACGAAATCGACAAAAGGGACCATAGTTATTATACGCAACAGTCATTTTTTGGACGTTTTGCGATATTTTGTCCTTTATTTGAATGCAGCGGCAAACGTTTCACAGAAGATTCTAGAAAATATTTCGAAAAAAACAACTAACCTTGAAAAGTAACTTTTTCTTAATAATGATGTTAGGAATATAAAACCTAGCTGGCCGGATGGCCTATCTTGAGCAGTGAAATAATATGCTTTCAATTATACAGTCGGATAGATAATAAGAAAGATATTGACAAAAGACTGTGTTGTTCATATCGACGAACGACTGCATTGAAACAATAATGTCACTAATTTTCAAAAAAGTGTAGCCTTGAAGACGCCAGTGCTAAAATCTAGTTAGAATGAAAGAGAGGGACATTGGTGGGAGCTGTGGCTAAAAATAACTTTAAAGACAAAATTTGTAGAGGGGACGGATAGGTTGGTTCAAAAACCAAGTACGTTTTTTGTGAAAACGCAAGTAGAGACGGACGGACTAACAGATAAAAATCCATACTTGACTGAAGCATGACTGAAATGACTTTAGTGTAGGAAATTTGAATTTGAAAAAACACAAGGCATTGATTGGCCACAGACAATCATATTATCAGCGCTCAGACGCGCTTTTTTGCCATTCCTCAATAGTTGTCCAGTGATAGACACAGTAAATTTTAAGTGTGGTGATTTCCAATGAAGTAAATTGAAATAAGTTCAGGGACGCCATACTATAGCCAGCAGCTCAGCTGAGTTTTGCTAGCATTTCTGTGTTCTTTATTCATAATCTGGTAAGATTGAAATTATTTCTTTGTATATTTTAAATATTGTTTAATGTTTCGAGTGATTTGATACTGCCATATCGAAATCCAGCCTTACAACAAGTAAGGATTTGCTCTAGACCCCCCGCCCTAGTTCAGGGTCTAGGGACAAACAATATATAAACTCCAGCAAGGATTAGGAAGGGGTGATTAAGTGTTGAGAACAGTGAAACATATCACCTATCCTATTTTATGGCAGGAAGCTAATAAACATATTTCGGAATATGTAGTCTGGGAGAACTTATCCTATGTGAAACCAACTTGGTAAGATGTGCTGTATGGTCAGAGAGATCTGACCCGTCTATATGGTGTTGTTGTTGTGTGGTGTTGTGTCCAGAATTAATTTAGAGGATGGAATTCTGACACATAACTAATACTTTGATTGCAGAGCTGTGAGTTTTTTATTTGGCACCAATGTGGTGTCAAATGTGTTGAATATTACAAGAGGGACCCGTGCAGTAACATTGTGTCAGAGCAGCCTATTATAGCCCCAAGCACGGAGAGGTGGGGCCACCAGACTCTTGATATTTGCCCCCAAGCACGGAGAGGCGGGGCCACCAGATTCCAGCACCAGAACTACTCTTTCAAAGTTACGTAAGCAGGCTGGTCTGCTGGATTTACACCAACTTCATAGACATAGCACCCAAAGTGAATTACTACTAAAACATCCCATCCCTCCATCATTAATGGACAATGTTTGGTAGGCATAGACAGGGAGGGATGAAGCCACCCCAACAGCACATCTATTCATCGTTCTCCCAGGGAAAATAAAATTATGAACTGTAGAAATATTAACTAATCGTGAAAATTGTATACGTACACACCTTTTATTTATCATGCCATTTATTCATGCCATTCACTCATAAATTTCAAAATCTTTCATATGTTCTGGCCAAAATAAAACCTTGGTTCAGAACAAATAAATTTAAAAAAAGATTTACTATCTAAAATTTCACCAGCTGAATTTAGTTCATTGTGTTCTAAATTTTATTGATAATATTATATTATTTAATATCTCTGTGTGTGTGTGTTTGTATATGTCAATACAACACATTACATTCAGTACCCTAGATTTTAACGTAGCCACATTCATTAGAAAAAAAGAAATGTGTGAGGTCGTATAGTGGTAGCAAGAAGGGTCTTCTGTACATTCACAGCTACATTTATTTCAGGAGCCTTCACAGCTGACCTCACGCATCACACTAGGTGATAACACAACCATACAAATACCATCAAAATCCACTACAATGGCCTCTGATGGAATTCCATCTGGACCAGCTGCTTTTCCATCTTTCAGAAGTTTTATTGCTTTCTTTATTTCTTCTCTACTTGGTCGTTCACATCTGATTTGTAGCTCCTCTTCTGCTGGCTGGATGTCTGGGGGATTAGTTGGAGCTGGTCTGTTGAGATGTTCCTCAAAATGTTCTGTCCATCTCTTCATTTGTTCTTGTATATTACTAAGCAATTTTGTCATTCTTATCGTTTATGAGGCAATTTGCGTGGTTATATTTCCCTGTTAGCTTCTTTGTGTTGTTGTACAGGTCCCTCATATTTCCTTTGGCTGCAGCTTAATCTGCTTCTCTTGCCAACTCTTCACTATAGTTCCTCTTGTCTCTTTTGATGTTTCTTCTTACTTCTTTGTTTGCTTCTATGTACACTTCATGAGCCTTTGCTTTGGAGCTTATGGTTTTGCTTCTGTTTAAATCTGCTTTCTTGTTTTTCCTGTTTTTTATCTTGGTAATTGTTTCTGTTGATATCCATGCTTTGTGCTGATGTTCACTTTTTCTCAGTACGTTATCCACATGTCCCGTTCCATATATTTTTTCTTGTTGCCGGTTGCCTTCCGTATCTGTTTCATCTTCCAGTTGTTCGAGTACTTGCTATTTGTTGGATACTGTGATTGAAAATGTTTCTCTTATTTCCTGATTTCTAAGATATCCCACATTATACTGTTGCCTATAGCTAGCTATATGCTGTTGCAAATTTCTTGAGTTTTCATTTTGTTTTAGCCAACCGAAGATGGTGGTCTGATACCACATCTGCTCCTCTACATACTTTTACATCATGCAATGATGACCTAAACTTCTTATTTATGCTTATGTGATCAATCTGATGCTCAGTTCTTGGGTCTGGTGATATCCATGTTGCTTTATGTATTATTTTATGTGGAGATATTCTTCCTCCTATAGCTAGTTGATTTGAAGCACAGAAGTTTGCTAATAGTTCCCCATTCTCGTTCATCATACATAATCCTTGCTTCCCATGATTTCTTCAAAGCCAGTGTTGTCTGTTCCTATTTTCTGTTCGCGATTAGGTCCCGCATCAAAATTGTGATGTCCTTTCTTTTCTGTTTGTCCAAGATATTTTGTAGTCCGATGTAAAAGTCTTCTTTCTCCGATTCCTCTTTATCATTTGTTGGTGCATAACATTGGATGCTGTTTATATTTACTTTTTTTGTTGTTGATTTAAACTTTGCTGTTATAATTTGGGGTCCCATTGCTTCCCATTCTATAAGTGCCTTCTGTGCTTCCCTAGACAGCATTAGAGCCACCCCTTCACTGTGGTGGGCTCTTTCCTCCTCATGTCCTGATGACAACACTATTTCTCCTGTGATCAATCTCTCCTCTTTATGCCTTTCCACCGTGTCTCGCAGAGACCGAGGATATCAATCCTGTGATTTATATTTCTGCTGTTGCCTGTTGTTACAGGTGGGGTTATCTTCTTGAAGTATTAGTTGATCATAGAATTAGAATCATAAATATGTACATACATCGTACTGACATACACGAATGGAGACGGGTATGATTGTACATGACATCAATGGTTGAAGAACTGATGTCGTCAGGGGAAGGGTCCACAATATATCGTTACATTTAATTCACATCAGAATATATCAACATCATAGGTATGGCATGGCATATTGTACATACATTATAGGTATGGCATGGCATATTGTACATACATAATAGGTATGGCATTTTATACATACATAATAGGTATGGTTGGCATATTGTACATACATTATAGGTATGGCATGGCATATTGTACATACATTATAGGTATGGCATGGCATTTTGTACATACATAATAGGAGAATCCTTCATCAGTCTAGTCTCAATCATTCAGTTCTGGCTGCTGTACTAGAGGTGCATATCACCCAAGTAATGTGGACCAGACGACGTGAATGTAAAATATACTGGAATACTTTCTTCAGTAATATCTCGAACTTCTCGCTAAGTTCTGAATCATCTAGATAATATAGTGGCGGCCTTCGAAGAATATAATATTTACCACTTAGAGCTCTTCCTCTGCAATACTAGGAGTTTGAATAAAATACGTCTTACCATGAAGACCACAGATAACGAAAGGCCAAGAATATTAGCCGTTAGCATAAATTATTGCAGAACGCGTTAATAATAATAATAATAAATTCTTTAAGCGCCAAACACGGCGCATAAGGCAGAAACCAGTGCTCTCCAGGTTGTTCGTTGTGACGCCACTCCTCTTAGCTCTTGCACATTATTTAGGCCCAACGTTCTTCCTTCTCTTATTATTGTTCTTCTGAGTGTTTCTTTTGGTCTTCCTTTTTTCCGCTTACCCTCAGGAACCCAAGTGAGCGCCTGTAGTGATATTCTGTTGTTTTGCATTCGTAGGACATGACCGATATTTGACCATCGTCTTTTCCTTATATAGTCGGAGACATATTTCTGCCTAGAGTCTTCTATTATTTGTCGATTAGTCTTGAATTCTTTCCAACTGATGTTCATGAGTTTTCTAAGACATTTGTTCTCGAATGTATTCAGCTTGTTCTCCCATGATTTTGTTATTTTCCAACTCTCACAGCCGTATGTTAACACTGAGATAACATTTGAATTAAACAGACGAAGCTTGGTATGTATATTCAATGATCGTAATTTCCAAATGTTAGATAATCTATTGAAGGCGCTAGCTGCCAAAGCAATTCTAGTATGGATTTCTCTTGTTGTGTCACCATCCTGAGTCATTTTACTGCCTAAATAATTGAAACTTTCAACTTTCTGTAGTTTTTCCCCGTTCAAGATGATATCAAAGGTCTCGTTAGAAAAGTTCATAGCTTTAGTTTTAGAGGCATTTATTTGGAGACCAATTTTAACCGAGAGATGACACAAATTATTTATTGCTTCTTGGGATTGTCTTGGTGTTGAACTTAAGAATGCTACATCATCTGCGAAATCCAGGTCCCCCAGGAATTTTCCATTTGTCCATTTTATACCCAATTGTTCATTGTGGGTATAGTTTCTCATAACCCAATCAATAGCTATTCCAAAAAGTAGTGGTGACATAATACAGCCTTGTTTCACCCCTGTTTCTACTGTAAACCATTCTGTATTCCCTTTATTTGTTCTAACACAACATCTTGCATTGTCATATAGCGCTTTGATTATATTCACATATTTTGTTGGAAAACCATAGATTGTAAGTATCTTCCACAATGATGGGCGGTGTAGACTATCAAAGGCTTTTTGAAAATCGACGAAGGTGATAATAAGTGGCGATTGCCTTTCCACTGATTCTTCTATAATTGTTCTTAGTGTGAATATTTGATCAATACATGATCGTTTCGGCCTGAAACCCGCTTGTTCTTCTCTGATCTTTTCGTCAGCATGCAATTTAAGTCTTTCTAACATCATGCAACATAATAATTTTCCAGGTACTGATAATAGAGATATACCACGCCAGTTATTACAGTCTGATAGATCACCTTTCTTCGGTAACTTTACAATAATACTGTCTTTCCATTGTTGTGGTGGTTGTTCTTCTCTCCATACTTCATTTATAATATCTAAAAATTCTCAAGAGGTTGTTGTCATTAACTGCTTTAATCATTTCCCCTGAAATTTCGTCAACTCCAGCAGCTTTAAAATTTTTTAATCTTTTAACGGCTTGTTTGATCTCGTCCAGCGTGAATTCATCGCAAGTTATTGGCAAGGTGGTTGTGGATGTTTCATTATTAAAATCAGGTGTTACTGTTGGTGGTGGTCTGTTTAGCACCTCCATGAAGTGCTCAGCCCATCTCTTCATTTGTTCTTTTTCTGTTGGTATTGAATTCCCAAATTTACCTTTAACAGGTGTTTCCATAGCAGTAGGCTGGTGACATAGTTGTTTTGTAATTTGATAAAGGCACCTACTATTACCAGTTCTTGCAGCATTTTCAGCTTCTACGGCCAGTTCATTGATGAAATGTCTTTTATCTCTTCGAGTTTTTGTCTTCACTTCTTTATTTAACAAGTTATAAGTTAGTTTGCAAGATTCAACTGCATTATGTGTACTTGCCGCTAGTAGTTTAAGTTTTGCTGTTTTCCTTTCTTGTATTTTATCCCAAGTATCTTCTCTCATCCATTTTTTCTTTTTATGTACTAGGTATCCGGTGGTCGCTACAGCTGCTTCTGTCATTGCTGTTCTCAGTTGTTCCCATTTAGTATCGATTGTCTTGGTGGTGATATCGTTGTCAATTTTGCCTAAAGCATCGAAATAGTTGTTCATTTTGACATTATATTCCTTCTTTATATCATTTGATTGCAGTCTGTGTACATCTATTCTTCTATTTTTATTCGGTTGGTATAACTTCTTCAGTTTAATTCTCATTTTAGCTATGCAGAGGTTATGATCGCTTCCGATCTCTGCACCTCTGTATGCTCTTACGTCTTGAACTGATGAGCGAAATTTAGCGCTTATGCAGAAGTGATCTATCTGGTTCTTAGTTCTGCCATCAGGTGAATTCCATGTTATCTTGTGGATATTCTTATGTGGAAAGATGGTGTCTGCCACAACGAGGTTTGATATTTCACAAAGTTCTAGAAGTCTTTCGCCATTTTGATTCATACAGCCTATGCCATGAGTACCGAGATATCTTTGTACTCCATCGTTGTTGTCACCTACTTTGGCGTTAAAATCACCCATGACTGCTATTATGTCATGCTTGGGTATTGTGTTGATGGTACTTAGAAGTGCTTCATAGAAGTCATCTTTTGTGGTCATCATTAATAACTGGTGACGTATTAAATATGCAGCGTTCAATTTAAGTTAAAACCCGTGCAAAAGCATGATTTACCACAGAGAGACATATTACCGCAAAATAACTGTTCGTAACTGTGGCTGACGAAGGGTAAAACCCGAAACGTCCCTTGTCTCATGTGTACCGTTTACTTGTAAAACTGATTTCATACCATATTATTTTTTAATTTATATATTTGGTAATAGCCTAGTGTGGTCATGATACAAAATACATTAATATTCTTTCTTTAACACCTATGCAGTTTTCCCTTGTTCACACATAGTGCGAACATTCCAGGTGTCAATCCTGGAGATTTTCCTAGACGAAAAAAGGTTAGTCGGCAACCCAGACTACTTTCGGCGTTCTCTGGGCTGCTTCATGCGCCTCTTTTCCGAAGGACCTTCTACTGTCTTGGGCGGCTGAGTTGATTTATATTCTGTATGTGATTTGTCCATGTTTGTTGAAATTTTTTGGTAAAAGTTTTTTACGGGGTGGTGTAACCAGCCCCATGCCCAACCTTCCTTAGTCGCTTTTTATGACATGCATGGTAAGGTACAGTGTTACTATTCTTTGCTCCTCTTTCGGGCCCCGGTAACGCACTGGTGAAGTTTAGTAGTGGGTAACCTATAATTTCAGACGATGCAAGTAAAGTTGTACATTAATTCTTTCATCCGCAAATCTTCCGCAGGCACATAAATGAACCTTGATGGGCATAGCGCTGAGTTCATCATTATTATTAATATAATCAGCACATCATTATTAGTATAATCATCATCATCATTATTAGTATAATCATCACCATCATTATTAGTATAATCATCACCATCAATATTATTATAATCATCACCATCATTATTAGTATAATCATCACATCCTTATTAGTATAATCATCACCATCATCATTAGTATAATCATCATCATCATTATTAGTATAATCATCACCAACAGTATTAGTATAATCATCACATCCTTATTAGTATAGTCATCACCATCATTATTGGTATAATCATCACCATCATTATTAGTATAATCATCACAATCATTATTAGTATCATCATCACCATAATTATTGGTATAATCACCACCATCATTATTAGTATAATCACCACCATCATTATTAGTACAATCATCAACATCATTATTAGTATAATCATCACCATCATTATTAGTATAATCATCACCACCATTATTAGTATAATCATCACCATCATTATTAGTATAATCATCACCATCATTATTAGTATCATCATCACCATCATTATAAGTGTAAACATCACCATCATTATTAGTATCACCATCACCATCATTATTAGTATAATCATCACTATCATTATTAGTATAATCATCACCATCATTATTAGTATAATCATCACTATCATTATTAGTATCATCATCCCCATCATTATTATAATCATCATCACCATCATTATTAGTATAATCATCACCATCATTATTAGTATCATCATCACCATCATTATTAGTATCATCATAACTATCATTATTAGTATCATCATCATCATCATCATCATCATCACAATTAGTATTATCATCATCATCATCACTATTAGTATAGTCATCACCATCATTATTAGTATCATCATCACCATCATTATTAGTATAATTATCACCATCATTATTAGTATCATCACCATCATCATCATCATCAGTATTAGTATAGTCATCACCATCATTATTAGTATCATCATCACCATCATTATTAGTATAATTATCACCATCATTATTAGTATTATGATCACCATCATGATTAGTAAAATCATCACCATCATAATTAGTATAATCATCACCATCTTTATTAGTGTCATCATCATCATTATTATTAGTATAATCATCGCCATCATTATTAGTTTCAACATCACCATCATTATTAGTATAATCATCACCATCATTATTAGTATAATCATCACCATCATTATTAGTATAATCATCACCATCATTATTAGTATAATCATCACCATCATTATTAGTATCATCATCACCATCATTATTAGTATAATCATCACCATCATTATTAGTATAATCATCACCATCATTATTAGTATCATCATCACCATCATTATTAGTATAATCATCACCATCATTACTAGTATAATTATCACCAACATTACTATTATAATCATCACCATCATCATTAATATAATCATCACCATCATTATTAGTATAATCATCACATCCTTATTAGTATAATCATCACCATCATCATTAGTATAATAATCATCATCATTATTAGTATAATCATCACCAACAGTATTAGTATAATCATCACATCCTTCACCATCATTATTAGTATAATCATCACCAACATTATTAGTATCATCATCACCATAATTATTAGTATAATCATCACCATCATTATTAGTATCATCATCACCACCATTATAAGTGTAAACATCACCATCATTATTAGTATCATCATCACCATCATTATTAGTATAATCATCACTATCATTATTAGTATAATCATCACCATCATTATTAGTATAATCATCACTATCATTATTAGTATCATCATCCCCATCATGATTATAATCATCATCACCATCATTATTAGTATAATCGTCACCATCATTATTAGTATCATCATCACCATCATTATTAGTATCATCATAACTATCGTTATTAGTATCATCATCATCATCATCATCATCATCATCATCATCATCATCATCATCATCATCATCATCATCATCAAAATTAGTATCATCATCATCATCATCATTATTAGTATAGTCATCACCATCATTATTAGTATCATCATCCCCAACATTATTATAATCATCATTACCATCATTATTAGTATAATCGTCACCATCATTATTAGTATCATCATCACCATCATTATTAGTATAATCATAACTATCATTATTAGTATTATCATCATCATCATCATCATCATCATCATCATCATCATCATCATCATCATCATCATCATCATCATCATCATCATCATCATCATCATCATCATCATCATCATCATCATCATCATCATCATCATCATCATCATCATCATCATCAGTATTAGTATAGTCATCACCATCATTATTAGTATCATCATCACCATCATTATTAGTATAATCATCACCATCATTATTAGTATTATGATCACCATCATGATTAGTATAATCATCACCATCATAATTAGTATAATCATCACCATCTTTATTAGTATCATCATCATCATTATTATAAGTATAATCATCGCCATCATTATTAGTTTCATCATCACCATCATTATTAGTATAATCATCACCATCATTACTAGTATAATCATCACCAACACTATTATTATAATCATCACCATCATTATTAGTATCATCATCACCATCATTATTAGTATCATCATCACCATCATTATTAGTATCATCATCACCATCATTATTAGTATCATCATCACCATCATCATTGGTATCATGATCACCTTCATTATTAGTATAATCATCACCATCATTATTAGTATAATCATCAACATCATTATTAGTATAATCATCACCACCATTATTAGTACAATCATCATCATCATTATTAGTATAATCATCACCATCATTATTAGTATCATCATCACCATCATTATTAGTATAATCATCACCATCATTACTAGTATAATTATCACCAACATTATTATTATAATCATCACCATCATCATTAATATAATCATCACCATCATTATTAGTATAATCATCACCATCATTATTAGTATCACCATCACCATCATTATTAGTATCATCATCACCATCCTTATTAGTATCATCATCACCATCATTATTAGTATCATCATCACAATCATTATTAGTGTCATCATCACCAACATTATTAGTATAATCATCAACATCATTATTAGTATCATCATCACCATCATTATTAGTATAATCATCACCATCATTATTAGTATCATCATCACCATCATTATTAGTATCATGATCACCTTCATTATTAGTATAATCATCACCATCATTATTAGTATCATCATCACCATCATTTTTAGTATCACCATCACCATCATTATTAGTATCATCATCACCATAATTATTAGTATCATCAGCACCATCATTATTAGTATCATCATTACCATCATTATTAGTATAATCATCAACATCATTATTAGTATCATCATCACCATCATTATTAGTATTATCATCACCATCATTATTAGTATAATCACCACCATCATTATTAGTATAATCACCACCATCATTATTAGTATATCACCATTATCATTATTTCTACTGAGCTCCTGCTGACCATGACGTCACTACTGTAACTGATCCCCTTACAGGAAGCCTGCACCAAACATTTACATGCGCCCTCTGTGGTGGATTCTGTAGAAATGTGTTTTACACAATAAGGTTGCCAGCCACATGTACAGTATGACGTGCATGAGGTGGCAGTGATCCAACTTTTTCTTTGTCTTCTCACAGACTTTCAGATACTTCATAGGACAAATTTATCATCACAGTCCACACATCAGAGGACAAATTTATCATCACAGTCGACACATCCACGCTCTCTCACACACAATAACATAGGACAAATTGATCATCACAGTCGACACATCCACGCTCTCTCACACACAATAACATAGGACAAATTGATCATCACAGTCGACACATCCACGCTCTCTCACACGCAATAACATAGGACAAATTTATTATCACAGTCGACACATCCACGCTCTCTCACACACAATAACATAAGACAAATTTATCATCACAGTCCACACATCCACGCTCTCTCACACACAATAACATAGGACAAATTTATCATCACAGTCCACACATCCACGCTCTCTCACACACAATAACATAGGACAAATTTATCATCACAGTCGACACATCCACGCTCTCTCACACACAATAACATAGGACAAATTTATCATCACAGTCGACACATCATAGGACAAATGTATCATCACAGTCGACACATCCACGCTCTCTCACACACAATAACATAGGACAAATGTATCATCACAGTCGACACATCCACGCTCTCTCACACACAATAACATAGGACAAATTTATCATCACAGTCCACACATCCACGCTCTCTCACACACAATAACATAGGACAAATTTATCATCACAGTCGACACATCCACGCTATTAAATTATTGATGTCATGTTGTTATCATGAACAGATCCGCTCCCACTGCTAAACACGCCCTCTCACACATAATAATTTGTGTCCATTAATCCTATCATCAATATCCAAGTATCATAGCCACGTCATTAACTGTAGAATTGATCATCATGTTAGGTGTACTTATTCTTTCACAGCAATGATACACGAAGGAATCATAGCGTGTGGTACGTCTACCTCGTGGACAGGTGTTATTAATAAGTCACCAAATAAGCCTGATGAGAGAGAGTCTGTTCACCACGTTTTGTTTCCAACCAAGTGCAGTGTCACGAGATTACCAAAAATTATTCTGACGGTCAACCTACTTGACAGCCATGAGTCAAAAAATCTCAGATATGAGGTTCGCCTCAAGTCAGTTACAACAACAGGATTTGAATTCAGCTGTATCACTTGGGCTGATACACATATTTACGACCTGAATGTTCACTGGACTAGCTTTGATAGCTGCTGAAAGAGAAAAACCATTTGCCAGAAATCTCTAGAGACAGACAACACAACTTTTAAAAAATGATTTCATAAAAGAAATTTTTGTTCTATGGTACATTTCTGTATATCGTTAAAACTGTAATCATTTGAGTTCTAAGTTCTGGGAAAATACTTGTCATTTATTCCAACTAGAGAGACTATTCTTTTCTCAGATTAAAAAAAAATATATATATATCCATCAGCAAAATTACTTGAGACTGTGTTTCTAAGGTGGAAGGCAATAAAGAATAGATCAAAGTTAACTATGTTAAACGTTGTTAACTATGTTGTTAATTGGTTCATGTCCGTCTGTCCGTCCGTCAATCTGTATATCTATCTATCTATCTGCCCGCCATGGAAACAACGATGACGGAGGTAGGACACACATATGCCGATGCCAGTCCCCTGCATTACCAGACAGTCCTTGTACTGCACTCTTCATGGTAAGAGACACAAAGGGAGAAGACCCACCAACACCCCCCTCCCCCCATCCCCACATAAAATACAAACACACTCATAAGCATGAGGAGAAGAACTGGAGAAAGATGTAACGGGATACATAAGACAAATCTAGAACGAAAATCAAAGGATATAAATAGTTGTACGCTCAATGCACTGTTATTGAAAAGTTATAATACAGACATGTAGGGAAACAACCAGTTTCATATAAGCAATACAGTTTTAGCTTTGACATGTTTTGTTCCATTTTCTTCGTTCTTTTAAAATTTTAATATTTTGACACTTTTTAATTAACACAGAAACCACTGCCTCAAACTGTCACGTGATTTCCCCCCTTGCTCTGCAGTAATGGTCGAGCAGTGGCCAAAATAGGGTATGGGGTGGGGGGGGGGGGTTGAAAAATATTCCTTTAAAAAATTCGTCACAGGTGATGATCTTGTTTTAAATGTTTGTTTTAAGAGTTCACTTTACAGCTTTAAATAAGTACTTAGCTGCCAGTAAGGTGTCGGTTGGCTTATGCTCCAGCCGATATTGGTTTTTTGCAGTTTGTAGACTGGTTCTCTCTCGTCACTGGTCAAGTCTAGAGTCTGTAACACGTCCCTCATAGTCTTCTTCTTCTTCTTTGATCCTTAGCTGCCGACCGTCAAAGCAGTCAGTGGCCATTACGCCTGGTGGCGTCTTGTAGGGCAACAACAAATTGATTCCACTTTGTTCGGTCGGCGGCCATCCTTCGTACAGTGCCCCAACTCTGGTTCATTCTTTGCATCTCAGCCTCCACAGTTCTCCGCCAAGTTGTTTTTTGGTCGGCCTCTCTTTCGTTTTCCTTCAGGGGTCCATAGCATAGCTGTTCTTGTGATGGCATCGGGATCTCTTCTGAGGACATGGCCAACCCAGCTCCAGCGTCTGCCAGCTATGAATACCATCTATTAAATCAGCACAATGTCATGTTCACAAAATTCACAATCCAAAGAGGAATACTACGACATAAATATTGTGACAGTACGGACTGTTACGTCGGATTAACACTAAGGTGCTGCCACTTAATTATAGTTAGGGTAAGAATACTTAGCAAGATTAAACACTAAGTATTTGAGCGTGTCTAGTTAGCGTAATAACACTAGTCACAAATCCTATGAGTGATTTAATTAAAGCGTTCAGGAATGACGTCATCGAACTTGGGGTAGAATTGCCCAGTATTTAGGACGGAAGTGATGGTTTGATAGAAGGGAGTTAAGTGAGTTGGTTTTAGGCACGAGACGTGCGAGGCAGTGATTTTGGGGTTTTGACCATCTTGTAAGTTCGATGGCTGTGTGTTATTTCTTGGGATGACTGGTTTGTATACCACAGAAGCACATGTATTTATGAACTATTATGAAGTTCTCAGAGGTTACAGACACTTAATAAAGGTGTTCATTCATATTTAATCCAGCTTGAACTTATTTCCTGAACGTCAGTAGGAAGTGTCGTTTGTTTACATCAGGTAATAGAGAAAAGAATGTTACCATATTTTCGACGATCATGCAGCCTAAAACATAAACACAGTTACGAGTCTCCAAAAGAATCACCTGGGTTATGTTCCTATTCTGTAATCACCATCTCTGGCAGTCGCCAGTAAAACAACAGAGGAGCATTGATAAAAGATTCCACCCCATTCTCACCCTGTCACACTAGACTTGATTTGTCACCGTGACCAAGCCCGGTCACATCTAACTTGATTTGGTGCCGTTCCCGTCCACTCCCCCGGCCACATAACTTGATTTGGTGCCGTTGACCAGCTCGTAACTGCCGTTTTACGATGGATTAAGGTACTTGATTTGGTGCCCGTGACCAAAACAGCTGCTGGAAGGGCATACTGGAACAGTCTCAATAAAAGACACTGTCGAATTACAGTGAGAAACGTTATCAATGTAATCAAACAAGGAAAGATATTTGAAATAAATAATGTTACCAGTGACCAACAAAGATGTATGGTAACGACAGAAAATGGACTAAGAGCATATATAAAGCCAGTAACACAGTGGAGAAAAACCTTTAACAGACGTTATCATTCCTGTTCCACCGCTGAGGTTCATATTCCTCCACCTGAGCTGTACTCACGTATCCTCTCCCGTGATGCTCGCTTGGCTGAGTTACCCTCCGTTACTCCAGGCCCCTCTCATGCTTCGCCTCTGCATGATATTATTGTACCTCCTATTACTGCCACAGCTCCTGTCCATACCTCCCTTCCTCCCCCTGTTCACCTCTCTTCTGACCCCTCTTTTCCTCCCTCTGTTCACCTCCCTTCAGACCCCGCTTCTCCTCCCTCTGTTCATCTCTCTTCTGACCCCGCTTTTCCTCCTTATGGTTATTTTCCTCCGCCTCCCTCCGACCTTGATAAAGAACCTGAGTCTGACTTTTCAGATTTTGAATCTTCTCTTCCTCCTTATGGTTATTTTCCTCCGCCTCCCTCCGACCTTGATACAGAACATGAGTCTGACTCTTCAGATGTTGAATCTTCTTTTTTCTCCTTGTGGTTATTTTCCTCCGCCTCCCTCCGACCTTGATACAGAACACGCGCCTGCCCCTTCAGATGTTGAACCTTCTCTTTCTCCTTATGGTTATTTTCCTCCGCCTCCCTCCGACCTTGATACAGTACAAGAAAAGTACCAGCTTGACATAGAATCAGAATTCGATTCGTCAAGTGGGGAGGATAGAGTTATGGGCCCCGACGAAATTGGATACAGGTCGGATGAGCTCCAGCATATAACGGACGACGAAGGCCGTAGAATTTATTTTCCGAAAAATGAGATTAGTGATCTTGGCTCTTCCCCCGATTATTCTTCTTTTGATATTGGACCTGATGTTCCTCTTCCCTCAGCTCGTTTTCCCTTTAGACGTCGTCATCCAAAATTCATTTACGATTCTGTTCCCTTTCCTAAGCCCCTTCACCAGCGGGCCGCCCATGTACGAACCCGTTTTCGTCGCTCCCGTGGTTCTGTTCATTCTCCTTACCGTAGTCCCTCTCCTCCGCCTCTCCCTCCCCCTGTCACACCTCCGTCCCGTAGATTACGTATTCCCCTCCGTTATCCTTCTGCCGTTCCACAGCCTCCACTCCGTCCTTCCCGTCATGTCATTGTTTTGTTCATCCCAACCTACACAGTACGATCCTCGCCTGTTATTGTAAAGCCATTGAAAGATTGGAAGCAATGAACATTTTTGCAAAGATTTTTACAAATTGAACTGCACTTACCTCCAGATGTCGTCTCCGGTCAGGTTGACATTTCCTGCCCTATTATTTTTAGCATGAAGTCGACCCTGCTTCTCGTGTCTTCCGATGCAGGTCTCCTACACAATACCCCTCCTGCTGAATTGCTTGATCCTGATGCTACCTTGAAGTCCAATCGTTACGCATCCTTGAACATCTGGGTTACACACTTTACGCATTTCCAGTTCAGATAGGAAAGTCCAACAGCCGTTATTTATGGAGAGCTGTTACATTTTCGTCCGCAAGAAGACATTGCTGAATCTACCGGTACATGAACATTTCCCTTACAACATCCTTTCGACCACTGCTGATGGAGATCCACCAACTCAGACGATCTCTGCAGTCCTGATATATTGTAGTTGATGTAGTTCCCTTTTACACGCGTTAGCGTCATTATGTCACATTATTTTGACTAATGTAATATTTGACCATCTTTTGTGCCCCTATGATTTTTTTGTTTTTTTTTGTTTTTGTTTTTTTTGCCATGTTTTTTTGATGTAAGATTTTGCCCAGATTTTTTAAGGTTTACATCGTTCTGTTGTACCAAATAAAAGTGATTAACTAATGTACATCTTCACCCGCCACTAATGTTGGCATCATTCACGATTTATTATGATGATGACACCATATTGCATTATGATTGTTTGAATTTTCGGTTATTGTTACACCGACACTCATATATGTGATTTAACTATTTGCCCATTTATATATTCTATACCATTGTCCATTGATTACCATGTTTCCATTCCATTCATTGTTTCCGGTTATTGTTACACCGGCAAAGTCATTTTTTTTAATGAGACTTACCCATTTTGCCCATACTTTGCCACCAAGTTTTGTGGTTTTATTTCCATTTCCTCCATTCATATGTTTTTTTTTCATCACCCACTTCAGTGAAGTGTAGGGTGACAGCCATTTTGGGCATCCGCTATATTTTATGTGCATCCGCCATATTTGTTTTGCCAATTTTTTTTTCCTTGCGACGTTAACTCGCTTGTCATGTTATTTTATGTTTTATGATTCGCACAAGTGTGAGAGATATTGATGACTATAAATCCATAAAGCGTTTTGTTAGTTCGTTAATGAATGTTAGTTACTGTTCTATTTTGGTCATATATTTTTTTTTGGCCACTTATTAGTACTATTGTAGTTACCATAACCTCCATAGTTTTTTTTTTCCATGTGTCCCTCGTTTATGTTATGTCCATCAGTCCCTACCCCTTCATGATCGATTTTTTAGTGTGAAATGTTAATGGTGTTATTTCATCCATTATTCCCATCTATTGTTTATTGTAGTCCTTCTGACATGATTTATGGTGGGATACATGAATCCCAATAATTTTTTTTAGAGTTAGTAATTTTTTTTCTAGGGAATAAAGTGTCTCCTACGGGATACACTTTAGTGGCCCCGGGCGTATGTGACAGTACGGACTGTTACGTCGGATTAACACTAAGGTGCTGCCACTTAATTATAGTTAGGGTAAGAATACTTAGCAAGATTAAACACTAAGTATTTGAGCGTGTCTAGTTAGCGTAATAACACTAGTCACAAATCCTATGAGTGATTTAATTAAAGCGTTCAGGAATGACGTCATCGAACTTGGGGTAGAATTGCCCAGTATTTAGGACGGAAGTGATGGTTTGATAGAAGGGAGTTAAGTGAGTTGGTTTTAGGCACGAGACGTGCGAGGCAGTGATTTTGGGGTTTTGACCATCTTGTAAGTTCGATGGCTGTGTGTTATTTCTTGGGATGACTGGTTTGTATACCACAGAAGCACATGTATTTATGAACTATTATGAAGTTCTCAGAGGTTACAGACACTTAATAAAGGTGTTCATTCATATTTAATCCAGCTTGAACTTATTTCCTGAACGTCAGTAGGAAGTGTCGTTTGTTTACATCAGGTAATAGAGAAAAGAATGTTACCATATTTTCGACGATCATGCAGCCTAAAACATAAACACAGTTACGAGTCTCCAAAAGAATCACCTGGGTTATGTTCCTATTCTGTAATCACCATCTCTGGCAGTCGCCAGTAAAACAACAGATGAGCATTGATAAAAGATTCCACCCCATTCTCACCCTGTCACACTAGACTTGATTTGTCACCGTGACCAAGCCCGGTCACATCTAACTTGATTTGGTGCCGTTCCCGTCCACTCCCCCGGCCACAATATCCTTGAAGTACAACTTGAAATGCCCGTGTCTAAAATTCTAAATGTGAGACACGACCTACACACATTTCTGACTTGAGCATTGTCATATAGTAGCAATGTGCATACGTAGGCAGAATATTGATTATAACCTAGCACATTCTGAGTCTACGGCACTGCTAATTCAACTCGTCAGTGATTTTCCTATTTCTAAAACAACTCAGTCAGTGCATCATCTTATGGTACCTGAAGCATTTGGGGATTCTACCAAGAAACAAACATCAAACGAATGCCACAAGCAGCAACAATGTCATACCAAACAAGTTTCAGGTACACACAAAAAATTACCCTAT
The DNA here is from genome assembly GCA_024509875.1 of Oreohelix idahoensis. Classification (NCBI taxonomy): domain Eukaryota; kingdom Metazoa; phylum Mollusca; class Gastropoda; order Stylommatophora; family Oreohelicidae; genus Oreohelix; species Oreohelix idahoensis. The sequence continues at coordinate 721 of JAMPIV010011711.1, read as the reverse complement.
CAGTGTAAAAATAAGTAACAGGTTTTCAGCCCTTAACGAGAGTTTAGAAGAAAATAAACAACTACCAAATCATGTCCCGACGCCCCAACCACCCATTCAAATAACTCAGTCTCATAAGGACGATTCCCACAAAAAGAATCAATGTCGACATCAAAAATCTAAACGAAAGACGAGTCAACAACCATGTAGTGAAGCAACACATATCATAATTGGTGACTCTCTCTTAAAAGGCATTCACAACGATCGGATGTTCACCCCAAAAGAAGAATCCGTCTCAGTGCTGACAATGCCTGGAGCTGGAATTGAAAGTCTAATTTCTAAAATCAATAAGTTCGACATACACCATAACATTACAAGAACAACAATACATATAGGAATCAACGACATAATGAATGGACTCAGCATAAACCCCTCTGCGATTTCAAGACTGACCACTACAATAAAGCAAAAATTTCCTAACACCTCCATTTATATGTCATCAATTATTCCGCCTTGCTATGGCTTCCAGCGTCGCATAGCAGAAATCAACTACAAAACACTACAGAACTAATGCAAACACAACAACATTCGTTTTATCAATCACACTCCTTTCTTTACAAGCCTCTCAGGAGCACCAAAGAAACGCCTCTACACAGATCAAATACATACATCCAAACTAGGAAGCAGTATCCTAGGAAAAAACATTAAATATCCGGAGCGTACGCAAAACGACAACCCAAAA
>JAMPIV010011710.1:0-269393 GCA_024509875.1 Oreohelix idahoensis | reverse complement strand
TGTGTGGGTGAGTGTGGGGATGGAAGTTGGGTGTTTGGGTGGTATGTGTGGATAGTGGTTTTTTGGATTGGGTATGGGGAAGTGGGTGTTGGAGATATGATTTGTTTTTTGGGTTTATTAGTGTTGGGGGGTTAAAGAGTAGGGGTAGATGGGATGTAGAAAGATAATGTTGTAATTATTAGGTGGTTGTTTGTTTGTTTATGGGGAGTGTTATTTTATATGATTGATTGGGAGGGTTTGGGTTTGTTTTTGGTGTGGGATGGGGTGGTGTGGGGGACTTTGAGGGGGTGGTAGTTGGGATGTTGGTGGGAATTTAGGATAGATTTTATAAGTTTTAGATTGTAAGGGGTATTTGTGGTGGGGTTTGTGATGGTTATTGAATTTTATTTGTTATAATTTTTTTTTTAAACCAGTTTAATGATATGGTGATATGGATAATTTGGGGGGTGGTAAGTTTTGTTGGGGAGGAGTATATTTTTTATATTTTATATTTATTGGATTATGTATACACTTAGGTAATATTATTAGTTAGGAAGTGATAAGTTAATGGGGGTGTTTAGGAAGTGTTAGTTTATGGTGGTTAGTAAGGAGTTGTTGGGTTGAGAGTTTAAATTGGAAAAAGTATGTAGATTGTTGATATTGATAAGGATGGTTGGGGGAATTAGTATGTCTTAAGTTTTGGGGGTTTATTAGATGGTTTAAATAGGGATTTTGTGGTATAGTATTAGGATATGTTGGGATTGGGGGGGGTTTATGTTTGGAATTTGTATATTAAAAGGGATTTTTGGTTATTAGATATGAGGGTTGTGGGGGGAGGTGTTAGATTGAGTGGGTTTGATTTATTGTGTGGTATTGGGAGGAAAATTTGTTTTTGGATGATTTGGTTTATGTTTTAGTTGTGTTGATTGTTGGGGGTAGGATTTGTAAGGGATAGGTGGTAGTTGTATGAATGTTGATAGGTGAGATTTTAGGGAATTGTTATAAATGTTGATTATTGAAAAGGGTTTTTATGATGTGAAAGTGGTAGTATTTGGATTGGTTGGGGGGGGAGTTATTGTTTTGGGTATATTGGGGGTAGTATGGTGGTTAGAACAGTGGAAAAAGATGGATTATGGGGGGTGGGGGGGGAAGGTAATGTAAATGGGATAGGGGAGGTGGAAAAGTGGGGGGGATGGGGAGTTTGGTAATTGGGTTAGGTTTTGGAATGTAGGTATTTGGGATTTAAAGGGTTGGGGTTTGGGGAGGGGGGGGGAAGGGTTGTGTTTGAGGTGGAGGATAGGAGTTTTGGGAGGGGGGGGAAGAGTTGTAATAATGATATATTTAGGGGGTCGAAGTGTTTATTTATCGAATTGTAGAATAGGGGGGTATGGTTGGTGGGTCTGGTGATTATGAGGGGGGTGGGTTGATATTTGGTTGTTAGGGAGGGATTTGTGGTGAGAATGAAGTATGGGTTTGAGTAGAGTTAGGTAGGGGTGGGGGTTAAGTAAGGTGGGTGGAATAGAGATATTATTGTGGTATGGGGGATGGGGTTTGTGGGGATTATAGGGAAAATGGATTGGGATTATAGGTGGTATGGAGTAGGAGGATTGGGATTTTGTTTGTTTTAGATATAAGATTATAGATGGTGGGGTTGGATGGATAGATGTGGGGGGGAGTTGGTTGAGTGGTTGAAGTGGGTTGGTTGGATAAATGGAGGGGGGTGATAGTTAGATGGGGAATAGTGAAGTACGAGGGGTTGGGGAGTTTGATTGGTAGAGGATTTGATGGGTTAGATATTAAGTGGTGGGGAACATGTATAATTGGGTGATAGTTTACTAGTTGTTGGAAGTATTGGGGTGATGGGGTATATGGGGTAGAAGACAATTAATGGGTTTAGGGGGGATTATGTATTGGGTATGAAGTATAGGGGGATAGGGTGATAGTGATATTTACTATGAGGTAGTTATGGTTGGAAGTTGGGAGATTGGGAATGGTAATCGAAGATTTATGTGTTTTGTTGTTGGATGTGAAGGTGGGAAGGATGTATATGAGGTTGATGTGGGGGGTTTGTATTGGAGGAATGTGGGTGTATGGATAGAGGGAGAAAATGGGTAGGGTGATGTGTGCCGAGGTGGAGTGGGAAATGGGATAAAAGGTAGTTTTATGAGTAATAATTGGTTATGGTTTAGATGGAGTGGGAATGGGGGTGTAAATATTTGTTGTAGGTTGAAAGGGATAGTTTTTGTATGGGAGATAGTGGAACAAGGTGATAGATATTGTTTATTATGGTTTGGGGTGTTATGATTGTATTGGGAATGGGGATAGATTTTTTTTGAGAGACTTGATAATTATGAGATTATGTATAATGGGACAAATGTGTGTGAATGAGAAAGTGTGTAGTGAGTGTATTTAGGGTATGGTACATCTGGTGGAGGTGGTAGTTAGTTAATTATTGGTGTTAAGTGGTATTATGTGATTTTTGAATTTGGGTTTAGGGTGGGATAGTTTTAGTTATTGTTAAGTATTTTATATTATGGATAGAGTTAGATGGTAAGTTTTGTTAGTAAGTGTTATAAGGTTTTTTATTTGAGTTAGAGTGTTGATATGGGGAGACAATTTTTTGAAACAAATAAACAGCGTTTATGGAGTGAGAGAGAGGGGTGGTGGGGGTAGATAGATGAGTTGTTGGTAGAGGTAAGGGTGTATGGTTTGATTGAGAGGTTCAATTTTTGTATTGGGTTTTGGGGATAGGCAAGAGATTGTTATAATGTTTTGATTGGTATGCAGGGGGATTTAAGGTTGTTATTGCCCCGAATAGGTAAAATTATAAAGTTAAGAAAGTTTGAAGAAAAGATGAGGATTGTTTAAGGAAGGGTAGAGGGGGAATATTATTTTAGATTGTATTGTTGAGGTTTTATGATTGGGAAGGTCCGTATGGTGTTGTATATATGTTTTTAAATGTTGGGGCATAGGTGTTGATATTTCGGATTCGAGGGTATTGTAAATGGGGATTGGGTGTAGTTAAGGTTGTGGTGGTGAATCATAGTTACATTAGGTGTGTTGGTTGGGCTAAGAGTAGTATTTAATCTCGAAGTATTTTCTATCAGATTAATTTAGTTGTAATGGTAGGGAAAATATGGCCGGAGTTAAGCCTTACAAACCGAATGTCGGTGAATTATCTGCCCATCGCATCTTTTGTCCGTCGCATAAAAAGGACAGAGATCGGATAATCTCTAATTATTGTAACACATATCTTCCTAATACACTTGTTTTAAAAGCCTTAAAGTCCATCACCGTGATAGCTCTGAAACGGAGATTTGAGCACTTAGCGTTACCAATATTAACATTAACAATGTTATGCGACAGATAAAACGTCCTTTGAAAATAATTGTTCACGAAAAACCATAATGCCAGCTCATCTGATCCTAACAAGCCCCAAACAACCCCCATGTCCAGACACTACAACTCCGGATTCAGTGAGTGAAATTACGATTTTGTTTCACACCTTTGATCACATTTTTTTTTTACATAATCAATCACCCCTGACGTCAGTGACCCCCAAAACTCTTAGTACCTATGTCTACCGCCATTGGATCAAGACACTAACTGGGTTTACCATTACCATATGAGTTGAATGGAATACCACTAGCTAGACCATACCACTCATTATAACACTATCAAAGGAATATTTCTCACAGTTTTTTCAACTAGTAATCTACAGTTCCGAAACGTGTACCAGTAGAATTTCTTTTGTTGGCATGTCGCCAAGAATCAGTAATATTAGCATCACTGGTGCGTGAAAAATTGTATTTTCCGCGCAGGGATTTTCGACTACTATGTTTACTGTTAGTGTTTGCACCGAGTGTCTGTTGCTGGCTCGGTGCCTTTAAGACATGTTTAATAATCAACTTTCTGTCTACCACTGTCAACACTGAAAGGAGACAACACTTTGCAGGCGAAAATAATATCTCCCAATCTATTCACCCTATTTCTTAATTCACTGATCTCCACCTTTTGAAGTGAAATCTCTTCACCCAATTTGTTGTTTAAATTCTCAAGTGTCAACCTTTTGTCACTTTCCTCCACCAGTAAATTCTCGACCTTAATCATTTTCTCCTTCTCAGCCATCAACATTTCTAATGGCTCTTCTTCATCATTTCCCTTAGCTACCTTTAGTTGCTGGGTTTCAACTGCATTATTCTCATTATTCGTTAGCTGCTCAACTTCGTTCGGAAATACAGTATACATCTCTTCTTCCATACAAGAATTCACTTTACTCAAATAAATCAAGAAGCGTCTTCTGTATAAGACCTATCACGGTCAATTGTCCCAGCTTCTAATTTTCCACACCTCTCTTTCTTTTCCTGAAGTTGCTGCTTGAGCGATTACTAACTTCTCCATATTTATAAATCCACTTGAAATTTCCAAATCTTGATTTTGCTCAATGCAGAATCTAACGCTGCTTTCACTTTAGTAAGTTCTGTGTTTGATTCCTTTAAATCATCTGTAAGTCTCGATACTGTTTCCTGTAATTCGCTCTCTTTAGCAATATTTTCTAAGAAATTTTCCCTTTCCTGTAGTGCACTTCGCTTGATGACTTTCATACGCTCCTCCTCTTCTAAATGTTTTTTCTGGTCATGAAGAATATCATTATAAATTATTCCTTTTAACCCCTCATCTTGTTAACTCCTGTTTGTGATTGTTAGGAATGTCGTTGTGAATTATTATCGTGTATCACCTCCGTCCATAAAATCGTGTGTTTAGACTCAGTATTCTTGTGCAAAAATACCCGAAGGTAATGCACCAAATCCGCCAAAAATGCCTAGTCCATCATTAAGTGAGGAAACGGAATGAAATGTATCCTCAGCAAAAAACCTTAGGGCCCATGCCACATCAACCAAAAAACGGTCCATCACAAATCCTTCCAGCTGTGGGCCCTCGCAATCTTTCACAATATTTACCTCCATCAAATATATATTGCAATATAGGATCCATATCCTCAGGATCTATCTCAGAATCCATAGTGGTTCAATCACCAATTCCACTATATATATTCACCACTTATAATTATTATCAGTTTATGTCCCTTAAAGTTTAGATAATTCCTTTTCCAGCTTACGAACTAAATATTTCTTCATAAGATTGAAAATATCTAACCATCTCTGTATACCATAATACCACAAGTTCTTGCGTATAGAACTTTTGTTACATCAGTATGAGAGATAAATTTATATCACTATGAAGTGTGTCAATATTATCACATAGCCTTAATCACATATGCATAAAGTCCTCCAATAAATCACAAACAACCAACATATGATATAAACAAAAAGAATAACAGTTACAAAGACAAGATACAAGAAAACAAACGAAAAAAACGTTTGCAGAAATCAACTGAACAGTACAGCGGAACTAAAGCAAATAATGTTACATAGCATGTAATGATAACTGCAAATATTAACAAGACAAGAAACAGCACAGTGTATAAACGAAAATGTGTATAAAAAATGAAAGATAGGGAAAAGAGAAAGACACCGACAAACAAATTAAACAATAAACTAAGGAACAAAGAAAAATACAACAATAACAACAATGAAACGTTACGTCACACCTAAACAATAATTGTCCCAAGAGACAACTAGTGACCTAACCTACGGCAATGTTTGTATCCTTTTACCGGAATAATCGCTTAATTGAAACAAACTAACTCCTACAGAACCTTCAACATAAAACACTAAATAGGACAAATACTGCACAATATCGGAAGGCCTTTTGATAGACATAAAGTGGTACAGTTTTCACAACAAAAACCCACTTATCTTGTCAACTGTATATAATCCCGTCCTTTCTGCCCGACAAAACGGTAGGTATCAAACAGTCCGCTGATGAAAACAATACACGCAGAAAGTCACTGGAGCTTGACCCCTCTCACTTCAGGTACTCGATACAGAATGGTATGTGCTCGTACGCCGCACAGGACAACTGGAACTGGGAAACTGCCAAATCGTGTACTTGAGGCACCCGTGTCGAATAACCGTAAATGTGAACTTGAACTCCCTCTAGTCTGAAAACGACCACTGATAAATGCAGTGGTTGCCACTAACTCCAATCACGAACTGATGAAGACGTTATAATGTTGTGGAAATGACTCATTATTATCAGTTCTATGGCAGATGACGTTGTTGCTTAATCATCACTATCATCACTGTTACAAAGGATGTTGATGCAATCACAGATAATGTTTACAGTTGTTATTTAACATCGCCACCCAACACCGTTAGCCGTACAATGTCTGGTAGCAAGAGTCAATCAATGTTAAATGTAACTATCTTACTTGGACACGCCCACACTGGGCTATTTACTCGACTATCGTAGGTGTCAGATCCCGTTAAGTCTGAAAACCACCAAATGTTATATGCTAATGTTATATGTTAAATGTTGGTTATTATGTCATCTTCCAACTGCGGTCTCCTTGTGAACAACACGCCATACAGGCTATTATAATTACAGTGAGTACTGCTGGTGTTCTGTCAATGTGTGTAGAATGTTTGAGATGGGTGTGTGTAGGTACAGTTACTCACATCACCGTAACACACGTAGGAGTCATCGAATGTTGAAAAACTAGTGACGTTTTCTTGAACACTTTATTTACGTCACGACACGATCACAATGACATAGACGATATACAGTTACATTGAATCAAACAGCATCAGGTAAGTTCTACCAATATTCACCCTGCATATCCACTACAAGCCTGTACAACTCCCGGCCTCGACGTATCTCCAATAATTCTAACATATATGTTCATGGATCCCTCAAACATCAATATCTTTAATCATCAGCGCTATCTCTTCACGTAGCCCGCAAACATCGCAGTGTTAATAATATATGTGCATGGATCCTTCAAGCAATAATATATGTATGGCCTCAAAGCAACATCAGCGCTATCTCTTCACGTAGCCTGCAAACATCGCAGTGCTAATAATATATGTTCATGGATCCTTCAAGCAATAATATATGTATGGCCTCAAAGTAACATCAGCGTTATCTCTTCACGTAGCCTGCAAACATCGCAGTGCTAATAATATATGTTCATGGATCCTTCAAGCAATAATATATGTAACACTGGCCTGTACACACCAAGCCTACATAACATCTCTTGAAATAACATACTTTCTATCTGCAGATAATCACCTATAAATCTAATGGATAATCACACATAAATCCATCAGCAATAATCCCTGTACCAGAATATTCACTGGTACACCTCGAAAACATGGCTACAACATCCTCCCCGTTCACTCTCTCAGAACACATTGTCACGAGCCCTCTCGCTCAGTACAGTTCAGAACACATGTCCTGGGCTAGTTCAAAACATTCCTAATCAAATACATCTCATGCGGTAACTCGCCGCAGAGATGTTAGTAGCGATCACACGCTTTCTTCTAGAACATACGAGTAAATACTAGATTGTATTTTTAAACAAATCAACAGCTGACTACCGCGCTGTTCAGGCGAGATAACAATAACCCGACCTGACAACAAGTCTTTATGATTAATTCCCTTTTTTTAATCATAAATGATTAATATACCAAATATGACTTTAACAGTGATAGTCGTCTGGACCTATCGTGTGTGCTTTGCCCCAGTGTTTGGTCGTATTGCCAAGGAATGGCAGTTTCATATTTCCTATACCAAGGTAATCAAAGATACTCTTATGAACTCTCGATCGAAGCCACCATTTTCGATAGTTACGATTTGAATGTCTAAGAGAATATATTTGACTCGATGAAAACGACTTCGATTCCTAGCAGCACTATATCCTGTAGATTGCAGTCAATTGTTCATGATCAAATCTACAGAGCAATTAAATGTTTTATGAATGACTAACTTTAGGACAGATTCATTATCTGTATCCAAACGTGAGTGACAGCTCACGAGTGAAGCCATCTTGGAACCAAAACATGTAGTGACTTTCAAGAAGAGAAAAGGGATGCCCGTATTATCGCTTGATCAGTCCAGAGATCACTGCTACACATGAGAACCCATTGCTAGCGGTTCAATATTATTATATGGAAAAATATGTGCTGAACATTATGTTGAAGAATCGTCGCTAGACGAGATTAGGTTTAGAAGCCATCTGAAATATTGTTTATAAGCTGACGTGCTCAGTCAGTGAAGTCAGATGATATATGTATGGGCGATACTGAGTGCTTGGCTACTGACAGTCCATTATACACTTATTCTACATGAGTGCCCATGTAACATTGCAAGACCATTTATCCACTGTACTATGATGTATTATGGCAACCTGTGATTTGTCACTATCTGTGCTGTCGAGTGTGTACGTCCAATTAAACTTTAGAAAAGGTACACAGTCGTTGGTGTCGATGACTTCCAGCCATACATGAGTGTGAGAAAAGAACATTTTTTGTCAACACCACGAACCTTTATCATCATTCGCACATTATACACTCAATCCATGTCTACACACCACTGCGTAGGTCAAGTTGACATTCCATACACTACAGTGGAGCAAACAACACCATAGAGATCTTATCAACTGATGATGATGATGATGTCTGCTTCCATCCACTTATATCTATCTTTTGGTGGATATCATTAACGGGAATAAAAATCCAACTTTATCAACCTTATCAATTATGTATGAGTCTGGCACACTCGTTATGTAACACAAACTACCACAAAAACTACCACTGTAGGAGCATGTCAATGATTCATGTAGTCTTCCTGTAAACGGACCGGCTACAGTTAAGCCTTCATGCTCATCAAGGAAGATGATGAGAACACATTTTTAAATACAAGATAAAAGTAGAACACAACAAAACTTGTATGTGTCATTGGAACTTGTGACAATTAATCATTCTTCTCCTGTCTCCACGTGATGATGTACTTATGTTGTTCTGTCTACTGTCGTGAGACATTCTAAATACACATATATAAATTAAAAGGTACATGTAAAGCCTAACACATAAATTCAATAAAAGGATAGAGAAATGGTTAAAGACCCGTGCTTTCCAATAGCGTACGCCTGTGTTAATAGAACGTCATGCTAGTTGAACAATACAAACCCCTTTTTATGCTTCGTCTGCATATTCTCACGCTTTCACGTTGATAGTAAAGCCTACTGCATCAATACACGCTGTCTACAACAAAACGTGTACTGCATTTCTAAGAAAAACCTTGAGATACGCAAGCTGATTAATGACCTAAATTAATACTAGCATTAATTACACTACGTTACCATAAACGAAAGGACAGATGGACTTAGGATAGAAAGAGAGGGAGGGCTGAAAGCAGGAACGCATGCAACCCTAACACGCGTCTCGCGATACAAAATTAATGCCATCACGCGTGTAAGGCCACAAGCACTAACTTTTTTTCAAATAATAATAATAATAATAAATTCTTTAAGCGCCAAACACGGCGCATAAGGCAGAAACCAGTGCTCTCCAGGTTGTTCGTTGTGACGCCACTCCTCTTAGCTCTTGCACATTATTTAGGCCCAACGTTCTTCCTTCTCTTATTATTTTGTTATTTTCCAACTCTCAGAGCCATATGTTAACACTGAGATAACATTTGAATTAAACAGACGAAGCTTGGTATGTATATTCAATGATCGTAATTTCCAAATGTTAGATAATCTATTGAAGGCGCTAGCTGCCAAAGCAATTCTAGTATGGATTTCTCTTGTTGTGTCACCATCCTGAGTCATTTTACTGCCTAAATAATTGAAACTTTCAACTTTCTGTAGTTTTTCCCCGTTCAAGATGGTATCAAAGGTCTCGTTAGAAAAGTTCATAGCTTTAGTTTTAGAGGCATTTATTTGGAGACCTATTTTAACCGAGAGATGACACAAATTATTTATTGCTTCTTGGGATTGTCTTGGTGTTGAACTTAAGAATGCTACATCATCTGCGAAATCCAGGTCCCCCCAGGAATTTTCCATTTGTCCATTTTATACCCAATTGTTCATTGTGGGTATAGTTTCTCATAACCCAATCAATAGCTATTCCAAAAAGTAGTGGTGACATAAATACAGCCTTGTTTCACCCCTGTTTCTACTGTAAACCATTCTGTATTCCCTTTATTTGTTCTAACACAACATCTTGCATTGTCATATAGCGCTTTGATTATATTCACATATTTTGTTGGAAAACCATAGATTGTAAGTATCTTCTTCCACAATGATGGGCGGTGTAGACTATCAAAGGCTTTTTGAAAATCGACGAAGGTGATAATAAGTGGCGATTGCCTTTCCACTGATTCTTCTATAATTGTTCTTAGTGTGAATATTTGATCAATACATGATCGTTTCGGCCTGAAACCCGCTTGTTCTTCTCTGATCTTTTCGTCAGCATGCAATTTAAGTCTTTCTAACATCATGCAACATAATAATTTTCCAGGTACTGATAATAGAGATATACCACGCCAGTTATTACAGTCTGATAGATCACCTTTCTTCGGTAACTTTACAATAATACTGTCTTTCCATTGTTGTGGTGGTTGTTCTTCTCTCCATACTTCATTTATAATATCTAAAATTCTCAAGAGGTTGTTGTCATTAACTGCTTTAATCATTTCCCCTGAAATTTCGTCAACTCCAGCAGCTTTAAAATTTTTTAATCTTTTAACGGCTTGTTTGATCTCGTCCAGCGTGAATTCATCGCAAGTTATTCGCAAGGTGGTTGTGGATGTTTCATTATTAAAATCAGGTGTTACTGTTGGTGGTGGTCTGTTTAGCACCTCCATGAAGTGCTCTACCCCATCTCTTCATTTGTTCTTTTTCTGTTGGTATTGAATTCCCTAATTTACCTTTAACAGGTGTTTCCATAGCAGTAGGCTGGTGACATAGTTGTTTTGTAATTTGATAAAGGCACCTACTATTACCAGTTCTTGCAGCATTTTTCAGCTTCTACGGCCAGTTCATTGATGAAATGTCTTTTATCTCTTCGAGTTTTTGTCTTCACTTCTTATTTTAACAAGTTATAAGTTAGTTTGCAAGATTCAACTGCATTATGTGTACTTGCCTCGCTAGTAGTTTAAGTTTTGCTGTTTTCCACTTTCTTGTATTTTATCCTCAAGTATTTCTTCATCAGCTCATCCATTTTTTCTTTTTATGTACTAGGTATCCGGTGGTCGCTAAAGCTGCTTCTGTCATTGCTGTTCTCAGTTGTTCCCATTTAGTATCGATTGTCTTGGTGGTGATATCGTTGTCAATTTTTGCTAAAGCATCGAAATAGTTGTTCATTTTGACATTATATTCCTTCTTTATATCATTTGATTGCCACGTCTGTGTACAGGTCTATATTCTTCTGGCGATTTTTTGATTCGGTTGGTATAACTTCTTCAGTTTAATTCTCATTTTAGCTATGCAGAGGTTATGATCGCTTCCGATCTCTGCACCACTGTATGCTCTGACGTCTTGAACTGATGAGCGAAATTTAGCGCTTATGCAGAAGTGATCTATCTGGTTCTTAGTTCTGCCATCAGGTGAATTCCATGTTATCTTGTGGATATTCTTATGTGGAAAGATGGTGTCTGCCACAACGAGGTTTGATATTTCACAAAGTTCTAGAAGTCTTTCGCCATTTTGATTCAAACAGCCTATGCCATGAGTACCGAGATATCTTTGTACTCCATCGTTGTTGTCACCTACTTTGGCGTTAAAATCACCCATGACTGCTATTATGTCATGCTTGGGTATTGTGTTGATGGTACTTAGAAGTGCTTCATAGAAGTCATCTTTTGTGGTATCAAGAGCGTCGGAATAGTTGTATCAATAACATTGTACAAATTGAAGAGCTTAGAAAAAGGACATCGTGTCTGCAACTCTAGACTAATACGTTAGCCTCTCATTGATATCGTACAACAGCAGATAAGCGACAGCTATGCTGCTTTCTTTTTTTTCAAATAGACCGTGATAAAAAACACTACCCATACGAGAGTTAGGTTTAAAAACCTGTAAAACGCTTATTAGAAAACCTGACATTATACTGTTTTATGTCTGAAAGCATGGCAGTACCCAGACACCACATCGTATCGAAGCGAACGGGTGGTAGAAGAAAATGCATATTTTGAACGCAGCCCCTTAGCCCCATAAAATTTATATAGTTGGGTTCCTTAGGACTTGCTGACAAAGAATATGTTAAGTGTTACGCAAATAGTCTAGGAATTAACAAATTATAGCCAAAAGAAAATAGTGAGGGTGTCAGACAACACCAAATAATAATCGCACAGTGGCATGTTTTGGAACCACTATTTTACGGGAAATGGGCCACCATGTAAAATCCTATTTGATTGGATAGAAGTAAATGTAAGGCTAAACCCGATTAGTCGGGCTACAAATACTAATTCTTTGTTGTTAGGGAAACGTGAGTAGGAGTACCTTTTTTGAAAAGCTGTGTAAACATGGCCCGATTGGTTAGAACCGCCAATATAGGCAATTAGGAGCGCCAGTTCATTGCCACATGTTAAAATAAACTTACTAAGAAACAGTGCGTTGAGATCCAGATCATATGTTTCGAAATAAAAGTCTGGGACAGAGGCAGATCGAAGTTTGTGCCATTATTCATCGCCAGTCAACGTATCTGTGTATTATTTCCATGAATTGTGGTAAGCTTGATATATTCAATATCTTTTTAATGAAAATTGAATGTAAATTGATAATTTATGTCTGTATATGTGTGTGGTTCAGTAGCCAACAGGAGGCAAGGCCTATATAGTGCTCCAACCTGAACAGGAGGTGTCGGAGAAAAGTAAAACTGCATGGAATTGCCAAACAGTACACTGACACCTATCTTATTGACTAGAAAGAACTAATGCTGGAATTGCAGAGGCGTAGTAACCATTAGGGAGGAGTATACTGGTGTAAATTGTTTCAGATGAAGATAGCAGTTGGCCTACCGCTCTGAACTCAGTGTTTGTTATGTATTGTGTTCAGTCTGGAAATAGATTATAAATTAGTTCTGAAATAGGAGGTACCACCTTCTTGCTTCAGGGACCGTGGTCCTAAGTTATTGAAGCAGCACCTGGTCTGAGTTTTGCTGAATCCAGAGGCTGACAGCATACTCCTTGGTCCAGATAGCGACCAGTGAGGTGTCTCCAGAACACAGTGAAGCAATCGAGCAGAGGAGTCTTTTCCTGCCGCCATCACGAAAGATAAGCTTCTGCGGCCAGAGTAGCTCAACATTATGTGCCCCCTCTAAAATTGATATTTTATTAAACACAGAGGGACAATTAATTGGTTCAAATGACAGGAACTGTGAACTTTTCCCAATACTATTTCCAAGATAATCAAACACTTGAAGTCGTGATAAAAAACAACAACCAAGCTTGAACAAAACCAGTATTACCGCATATTACCACGGCACAAATTACACACATAGAATAATAACAATAAAATATGTCAATACCAAGATTAGATTTATAAACTGTGTACATATTACTTGTAATTACATGTGATTGTGATTCCTGGTTCACTGTATAGTTGAATCAGGATATCTATTATTGACAGTAATTAATACATATATATATATTTGAAAACTTAAACACTTGACTCATTTAAGATAGTCTTATAGAAAGTTATATGTGTGTGAGTGTCACAGTATTGTACAGTGTGGTGAAATAAAATAAATTGTTTATCTGTCTGTTGTTGTTGTGACTTACACTTCATCATTTTCATAACCCTAGACATTTAACGTAGTCATCACAATATTCCAGAATAATTCTGACTGAGGTAAAAAATGTGGTAGCAAGTAAGGTCATCTGTAATACACCACACTTATTAGATACAGATACCTTCACAGCTGATCTCAGTCAGTACACTAAGTCCCCTATAAATATTTATAACATCCCACTTTACCACATATATTGGGGTCTCGCTCCCGGGATTTTGAATCTTTCCCTATTAAAAATATTGGGGGTAATTCACTTCAGGGAATAATAAAAATTAAAAAGGTATCCTTGGGTGAAAATAAATAAGGTTGAGCTCTCAGTGCCTGTGGTTGTCCTAGGATAAATATTCATAGATAAAATTGTTTAGTTAAATATTTTATACATTTACCTGTTAGAAAATGGTGGACCTGGCCAAATTTCGATCTGCTGCTGTGCAGACTGCAAAAGAGTTAGGAATGGACGGGCAAATTATGATTGCTTATGTCACTGCTGAATGTGACAAATATATTGAACGGGAAGAAAGAAGATTAGAAAAAGAGGCCGAAAGAAAATTAGAATCTGAAAGGTTGGCCGAAGATAAGAGGTTAGAGGCTGAGAAAGAAATTAAGAGGTTACAATTTGAGGCTGAGACTAAGAGGTTGCAGATTGAGGCTGAGGCTAAGAAATTGGAAGCCGAGGAAAAGAGATTAGCTGCAGAAAGCGAAGCCGAGGAAAGAAGACATGCTGCAGAGAGGGAAGCAGAAAAGGAGGAGAAGAGATTACAAAGGGAACATGAATTACGACTAAGGGAGTTTGAGTTTCAAGGCCATGCTCCTGAAAATGGTGCCAGTCCCTCTACCTCTGATGCCACTGCTAAATGGACTTCTCTGGGGAAAACCCAAGATCTTAAGGAAATGGTCCTTATAGAACAATTAAGAGAGTCCATGGCTCCAGACCTGAGAAAGTTTCTCATGGAACAAGGTGCAGAGAGGCTGGGTGAGTTGCTAAATGTTGCTGAAAGGTATCAAGCAGCTCAGTCAGAGGTATCAGGTAATAAATAGAAACAGGTAGAAAATTTTAGGGCACCACAGAACTTTAATAAATTTGATCCTAGAGATCAAAACAAAGGTAAGCACCAGTTTGATAGGTCACGGTATGACAATAAAAATAAAACCCCACAATTCGATGAAAGGAAATATGATGAAAGAAAATCTTACAACCAAGGAAAGAGATGGTGTAAAAATTGTATGATGAACAATCATGACACTGACCATTGTAGAAGGAACCCTATAGTTATGGCCACCCTTCAGGTCAGGTCGACCTCAAGACAGGAGGAGGATATTCTGATAGATACCACTCCAGATGAGATGAGGAAGGCACAGGCTGGGGATAAGACCCTCAAGCCTTGTTTCAGTAAATTGTCAATTTGTCATACAACTCCAGGCAAGGGAGATTTTTACATGAAAAACAAGTTAATTTACAGGAAGGCCGGAACTAGTTCCAATGGTCACGGACAGTTGGTTCTTCCAAAGAGATATAGGGCAGACTTAATAAGGAGCCTACATGTGAAAAAAGATGGGGACCATGAGAAAATTGGTACCATCATCCAAAAGGTGGCTCACAATTATTATTGGCCCAAAGCAAGATGGGACATTGAGAATTTTGTAGAAAGGTGTAGCATAGCACATTAGGGAACACCCACAAGTGGGAACATTGATCAGGACCTGGACACGCCACGGGGCAAAATTAGGCCTGATAATAAAAAGAAAAATAAATTTGATAAAGTGGACCAAATGGAATGGGAAGCCCCTTTTCACGGACAAGCTTCAATTAACTGTTTTACAATGGCCACTATGCGGAGAGTGCAAAAAGATGTCTTACCCCAGGATAAGCCGGAAATCCCTCAATCGGACTTAAACAAACTGGAGGAAGAAGATGTAGAGAGGAAATCTCTCATCAAGAATTCTAAGTGGGGAGACAGCCCCAAGAGAAAAATTGGTAGCGGTCGTTTTGTGAATGATAATTCTGGGAAGAAAAATCATCACTATAGCGCTTCGAGTGGAAGAGACCATACCGGTGCATGGACAAATAGGTCCACAACATTAAAGGTCCATATGTAACGCTGTTAAGAACGTGGACTGATGAAAAGGCAGAGGAAAATATTACATCCTCATACCAATATGTGAATGAGCTGACCACTCGTTTAAAAACTGGCTGGAAGCTTGCCAATGAAAATTTGAAACAAGCCAGGAAGAAACATGCTGCCTATTATAACAGGAAAGCTAAAGACAGAGATTTGGCTGTGGGAGAGAAGGTACTGCTTCTTCTCCCCGGTAGTCAGAATAAGTTACAAATTGGATGGCAAGGTCCATATACAGTTCTAGAGAAGGTGTCTAGAACCAATTATAAGATAGATAAGAAGGGGAAAGAAAAAATCTATCATGTAAATCTCCTGAAGAAATATTTGGAAAGAGAACATCAGGAAGAGACACACTTGTTGACCTTGTCCATTGCCATGGAGATGAAAAAGGAACCACTTTCATCATTTGAATATCCATTACACCCCTGTGAGACAGCGGCACAGGTGAAAATCAGTACACATTTAACGAAAAATCAGAAAGAGAGAGTGCAACAGGTTCTAGATAATCATGCAGAGGTGTTAACGGACCGACCGGGGCATACAAACTTATTGGAATATGATATGAAACTGATAGACCCCACACCTGTCTGTATGAAACCCTATTCGATTCCTTTTGCTAAGGAGAAAGCTTTGAAGGAAGAGATAGACTATTTGTTGAAGGAAGGAGTTATTTCACACAGTGAATCCTCATATAGTTCCAGTGTTGTACTCTTAAGGAAACCCTCTGGAGAACATAGACTCTGTATAGATTACAGGAGACTGAATGCTATTACAGAAGGACAGGTGGATCCATTGCCGGATACAAATCAGTTGTTTGCCAGACTAAATAAAGCAAAATATTTCTCAAAAGTGGATCTGAGTAAAGGATACTATCAGATTCCAGTAAAGCCTGAGGTTAGACCATACCTAGCGTTTAGTACCTGAGAGGGACACTATGAGTTTAACAGATTGCCATTTGGATTGAAGAATGCACCTAGTGTCTTCTCTAGAATGATGAGAAAATTATTGGACCCTCTGAATAATCCATGCATCACAAATTTCATGGATGATATCCTTATAGCAACAGAAACATTTGAGGAACAGATTGACTCTCTGAACATGCTGTTTAATCGACTTAGAGAAGCGAATTTAACAGCCCGACCAACCAAATGTTGCGTTGGATGTAAAGAATTAGAATTTTTGGGACACACAATCCATCAGGGAAACATGACCCCTGACCCCAAGAACTTAGAGAAACTAAAGAAAGCCCCGAGACCACAAACCAAGAAAGACGTGAGATCCTTTGTCTCATTATGTGGTTTCTACCAAAAGTATATCAAAAACTTTAATTCCATATGTGCACCGTTAACTGATTTGACACGTAAAGGAAATCCAGATCGAATTACATGGACACCACAATGTGAATTAGCTTACCAGGAATTGAAGGAAAAGCTCACAAGCAAACCTATTTTGAAATTACCTGACTTAAGTCAAGAATTCATTGTAAGGACGGATGCCAGTAATATTGGGTTAGGTGCGACTCTGCTACAGAAATCAGATGCATTGGATGGGGAATTAAGCCCAGTGGCATATGCTAGCAGAAAGTTGAATAAAGCTGAAACCAACTACTCAACTAGCGAAAATGAATGTCTTGCAGTAATATGGGCGATAAAGAAATTCAATATTTATCTGTATGGGAAGGCATTTAAGTTGCAAACGGATCACAAACCCTTGTCGTTTCTATCGCAGGCTAGACATGAAAATTCTAGATTACTCCGTTGGTCATTACTGATGCAGCCATTTGAGTTTAGCATAGAGTATATATCTGGAAAGACAAATCTGGGAGCGGATTTTTTAAGCCGCCATCCGTGTGATGAGAATCACCGTAAGCCCCAGAAATAATAATAAAATTTCTCTATGGGTATATAGAATTATAGACTGACATATAACGTCTGTTTTAAGAGGGGAGAATTTGTCGTGAGACATTCTAAATACACATATATAAATTAAAAGGTACATGTAAAGCCTAACACATAAATTCAATAAAAGGATAGAGAAATGGTTAAAGACCCATGCTTTCCAATAATTATTTTCTTTTGGCTATAATTTGATAATTCCTAGACTATTTGCGTAACACTTAACATATTCTTTGTCAGCAAGTCCTAAGGAACCCAAATATATAAATTTAATGGAGCTAAGTGACTGCGTTCAAAATATGCATTTTCTTCTACCTCCCGTTCACTTCGATACGATGTGGTGTCTGGGTACTGTCATGCTTTCAGACATAAACAGTATAATGTCATGTTTACCAATAAGCATTAAACAGGTTTTTAAACCTAACCCTCGTATTGGTAGTGTTTTTTTTTCACTGTCTATTTGAAAAAAAAGTTAGTGCTTCTGGCCTTACGCTTGGGGGTGGCATTAATTATCGCGAGACGCGTGTTAGTGTTGCATGCGTTCCTGCTTTCAGCCCTCCCTCTCTCTATCCTAAGTTCATCTGTCCTTTCATTACGCAGTGTATAAAATGAAATTAATGCTAGTATTAATCTAGGTCATTAATCAGCTTGCGTATCTCAAGGTTTTCTAAGAAACACAGTACACGTTTTATTGTTTTGTTGAAACGCGTGTATTGATGCAGTAGGCTTTACTAGTGAACGTGAAAGCGTGAGAATATGCAGACGAAGCAGAAAAAGGGGATCTCGAGTACAGTCATTGTGACAGCACTGTTCTTTACCATTCTTCTTTCCCTTTTATTGAATTTATGTGTTAGGCTTTACATTTTCCTTTTAATTTATATATGTGGATTTAGAATGTTTCACGACACTGTCTTCATTTTAATAACGAAGCGACGGCCCACAAGAAAACATTCGCATAAGTCACCTCTACCACAAACAACAGCTGTAACAGTCACTTACATTGTTATATCTATAGTCCATGCTGTACATACATTGTACTACCTACAGTCAGTGCTGTACGTATATAGGTCGGTATACAGTCAATGTTATACGTATTTTGATATGTCTACTGTCAAGGCTATACTTACATTGTTCTTTCTACCATCAAACCTGTACCAACATTGTTCTGTTCACAATTTATGTTGTACTTACATTGTTCTATCTATAGCCAATGCTGTACTTATATTAGTCAGTCTACAGTCAATTCTGTACCTACATTATTCTGTCTACAGCCAGTGCTGTAATTACAATGTTATGTCACTCCTAGATGCAGTAATAACATTGTTCTCTCTCCACTTTGTGTTTTACGTATATAGTTGTGTCTCCACGACATGGTCTATAGACATTGTTCTGTTTCCACTAGATGATTTATTTACATTGTTCTGTCTCTACCTGATGCTGTACTTACATTTGATGTCTCCTTTAGATGCTGTAGATTGTCATGTCTCCACTAAATGCTGTACTTATATTTGTCTCTCCATTAGATGCTGTACTTACATTGTTCTTTCTCCATTAAATCCTGTATTTACACTGTTCTGTCTCCCCTAAATGCTGCACGTACACTATTCTGTGTCCACTAGATATTGTATTTACATTGTCCTGTCTCAACTAAATGCTGTATTTACATTGTTATATCTCCACCAAATGCTGTATTTACATTGTTCTGTCCCCACTAAGTGCTAAATTTACATTGTTGTGTTTCCATTAAATGCCGTATTTACATTGTTCTGTCCCCACTAAATGGTGTATTTACATTGTACTGTCCCCAATAAATGCTGTATTTACATTGTTGTGTCCCCACTAAATGGTGTATTTACATTGTTCTGGTCCCACTAAATGGTGTATTTACATTGTTCTATCACCACTAAATGGTATATTTACATTGTTCTGTCCCCACTACATGGTGTATTTACACTGTTATGTCTTCACTAAGTGCTGTATTTACATTGTTATGTCTCCATTCAGTGTTGTACTTACATTGTTATGTCTCCATTCAGTGTTGTACTTACATTGTTCTGTCTGCACTAAATGTTGTATTTATCTTGTTTTGTCTCCACTCAATGTTGTACTTACACTCTTCTTGATGATCAGCTTCAGCGTTTTCTTCTCGACTTTGAGCACGCTTGCTTTTTCTCCGTACATGCTTTTGAACAGGCTTTTCTTGTGTCTCTGGAAGCACTAAGGATGAATGACTGAGAGTTGGTAAATTAATTACAGACAAATGTTAAGTTTAAATAATTGCTGTGTTGTAATGTTGTATTATTGGATGAATACAGTGTGTCACAAAATATAGTTTAAACAAAAATGTGGAGTTGATATCTGGTAGTGTCTTAGACATTGCTACGCAGCTCTCCGTTCACGTGTGTTTCTGGGAATTTTGAATAGATAAATTTTTTTAAAGAACTCCACTGGATTCTACTCAGCTCCGTTACGCATGTTGTTTAAGGCGGACTAATAATACGTTTGAGGTTACATGCTAATGATAATGCCAGCGAAAAGGGGACAATAGCTACATCACGTAAAACAAATTACTTCAGATACCTTCATTGCAAGCGCACAAATAATACTTCTGTGTAGCAAACATGCAATTGGAAGACAGCGCTATAAGTGGGAAAGCAACATCAAGAGATGGACAGAAGTCTACTATAGCACACCATCAAGATAAGATACAAAAGATTTTGCAAATCCGTTGCAGACGACATTCGTAGTGGAGAAAGCAGTTGATGATGATGAGGATGTAGGCGTCTTGAACTAAGTCCAAGCTGCAGTGAAAGCCTCTTACTTCTTAACACATTAACTACCGAATTGAAAAACACACTGTGGCCGAATTAAATTTTTTTTTCCCATTTTCATCCTATAGGTGTTTGCACAAAGTAAGCTGTAGTTTAGTAATTCTTTACAGATTTTTATGAAGTATACGTCATTTTAAAGATAAATGAACGTACTATTACAATAAACACCGGTTGTAACTCTAATAGAGGTTGTTGCTATTTAACGGCCCTCTGATGGCCGAGGACCTGAAATATTTTCACAATTATAACTGCTTGCGCCCCATCTCTATCAAAATCACAATTTCAATCAATGTGCACACCATTTTTACTCTTGTCCTCGTCACTAGATCTTTCAGTCAATTGTTGAAACACGTTTCTATCCTATTCAGCCGTTAGACGAGATGTACACGCATTTGTTGTAGTCCTATCACTAGTTGCCACGGTAAACAGTTTTACACGATTTGGTAACTAACCCAAAACGCTGAAATATGAACATAATATCAATTTTCCAGTGTTCTACAACAATCATGCTTTGGGAATTTGTTTTCCGGTGGCAACTTAAAATCTCGAACCAGATCAGAGAGTGTTTCAGTACTTTTTTCATTCGTTTTATTACTAAAATTAGATTGGCGCTCTGAGCAGCTTGCGGTCCAAATGTGATTATTCTGTGAGCCACTAACAGCGGCTTGCGGTAGTTAATGTGTTAAGCAGCGTAAAACGAGATCGACGTGTTGACGATGGCGACCAGAAAACGTAGCACTTGTGTAAGACAGGCAGACAGTCATTAAAGAGATTTGAACGCAGTTTGTTAAAGCTTCACACGACCCATTTAACTTACATTCCTTTTAGATATATACAGAATCTGAAAAGGGCAACTTTATCATTCGGTCTGACAGAATTTTAAGATTCACTAGCATACAGTTAAATTCCTGCTAGATTTCATCTAAATTGTTGGCTATTGGAGTGAAATTCTTTTTCTGTGCAGACGGTAATTTATACTTTAGCTTCGAGTGATCAGTGGTCTAGTTACTTTCATTTTTTATTTTCACTGGCGATTGTGGTGTAAATTTTTCTGAAATTATTAAAATAACCCATTTCAAAGTTCTAGTGCAAACTAAAGTGTACATCTATGAAGTTTATTTCCTAGTACAAACTAGCCGCGTAAAATTTAACTGTGCAGGCGATTTAAGGGAATTATATACTTTTAATACAGTTTAGTTCTGTATAGACAGATGTGCTTTTAACTATTTAACCTCGACGGAGAGTGTTTTTTCTTGATTGATTAAGTGTCTTAAACTGCGAAGCAGAAAATAGTCCTAACTGTAAATTGTATCGGCGCGAGTTAGATCTTAATCATGTTTTATCTTCTATACAGAATTTGATCTTTCGACCTTGCATCCGCAATTTCACAATTAATTAATTATAACACTGAGCCCTGCCAAAAAGCTCAGTCGAAAACTCCAGAGACTTATGAACATATTTGAAATTTAATCTTGTGGCGATCCTGTGTTGGGATTCAGCTATCTGAATTACACCGAAACAAAGCAAACCAAAGACTGTTTTAAAAATCCCATTGCATAATAGGTCGTTTTTTAATAGTTAACAAACTTGAAGAAGCAGAACAGTTGCCAGTAGCAATATTTTACTCACTGCTCTTTTGGTGAAGAAGAACATAGATTTTCCCTGACACTGTCTAAGGTGCCTCTCAAGCTTCATAATCATCTGGATGTTACCACCCCTCCGAAGAGACTTACCTCAGTGTTGACTGTTTTGTAGGTTTGTGACATTACGGCAAAAAAGAATTTGCAGTTAATCGTCCACCAGCTGTGCCAATCTTAGAAACCGCACCATACCTCACACCTATGCCAAGTTGCCTGTGCCAATTCATTAGGAATTTTATCTTAACAGAAACCAGATTCAGTATGATTTACTATTTAACGTAATCATGCGACTCAACAGAAGGACAACTTTGTGTCGCTTTAAACACAGGACGGGACTGGGCGATTTTTGCAGACTATTAGCTACCAGCCCCACCTCGTTAATATCTGGGGGCCTGACACAGAAGAAAATAAAAAGACAATTTTCCATTGTTCTTACGTATTGAGCTACAACAGTTGTAAAATTCCTAAAGTTGCCGTGAATTTACTACAGACTTGTAAGGATTTTAGTGTGTGTGAACTGTGGTGTGCTGTGCCAAGCCCAAGCGTGTGTTTTTTGAATGTCAACAGGAGATTTATTATCTTTTTTTTTGTAACCCTTATAATTATGGTCGTTTACTCGCCATAGTATTAAGGGGTTATTGTAATACATTGTACGGGATTTCATCCTAGCGGGATTCGTTTAACTTGTTCATTCCCCCCCTTCCGTAAAGTTTTGGGGATTGAAAAAGAGAAACATTTGAGACCCTAGCGTTTTTGATGTCCTCTACCTCCTTATCACTGTAACCCTTGCCTTCAGAGTGGGATTAAAATTGAATCCATGGGGTTAAAAATGGCCTGGGGGGTTTCTGATCATGATGACTATCAACCCCCCCCCCCTCTCGTCTTTGGGAACCGGGGCTTTTCCGTTAGTAAATACAAGCGGGAAAGGTGTATTGGATACTTCTCCTCAAAAACCCCTCTTCCACCCACCCCCCCCTCACCCCTGTCATTTTGTGTATTGTGTAACCTTTGATTTCGGATTCATGTAAAATTGATAATTATTTGGGTGACTTGATTTTTTATTATGTTAATAAAACAGTATTAAATGCTTTATTAGCATTTTTGTGTCGGCTGGCCCAAATCAAACATTCCTCATATGTGTCATCGTAGTTGTGATTCATGTACGTTGTGTGTCAGAATCACCAAATCGGTGTGTGCGCCTGAGTGACTGGAACTGACAAACAATTGTTTGTTCAGAAGGGTGGTAGGAGTAGTTTTGAGAGACAAATATTGTCGTACATGAGACTGTCCTTACTCTTCCCAGCTGTGTGAATCTACTACCTCACTTTCCTAAATCCTTATTCTCACAGAGCCTTCACTATCATTCTACACTCTAAATGGACCTAATTCCATCAGAAATCTCTCAGAAAATTACGACAATTATAGAGGGATAATGTTACTATCAGTGCCAGGAAAAGTATTAAACAGAATCTTCATTGAGAGATTAAAAGAGTCCATAGACAAGCAACTGAGAGATGAACAAGCAGGTTTTCGACAAAACAGATCCTGTACAGACCAGATAGCCACATTGAGAATATTAGTTGAACACAGTCTAGAATGGAATTCACCGCTATACATCGGATTCGTGAACTATGAAAAGGCATTTGACAGTGTGGACAAAGAATCACTTTGGAAATTAAAGAGGCATTATGGAGTTCCCATGACGATCATTAACTTAGTAAAGAAGACCTATGAAGACATGACATGCTGAGTTCGTCACGAAGGACAATTTACAGAACCTTTAAGGATTAGAACGGGAGTGAGACAGGGATGCCTCTTGTCTCCATTTCTTTTCTTACTAGCAATAGATTGGGTTATGAAAACATCGACATCACACAACAGAAATGGAATCCAGTGAAATCTGACTAAACAGTTTGATGATCTGGATTTTGCAGATGACTTGGCTCTTCTGTCCCATAACCATAATCAGAGAACATGAAAATTCTCAATAAGAGGTTGCAACAAGTGACCCTGAAAATACACAGGAAAAAGACAAAGATAATGAGAATAAATGGAAGAAATGATAACAAGGTTGAACTTGAAGAAACACCACTAAATGATGTAGAACTGTACACATATCTTGGCAGTAATATAGACAACGTTGGAAGGACAAACAGTGATATCAAAATAAGAATACAAACAGCAAGAGGAGCTTTCATTGCATTGGGAGACATATGGAGAACAAGAAAAATCAAGTCCAACACAAACATAGGAATCTTCAACTCAAATGTGAAGTCAGTCCTATTGTATGGCTCTTAGACATGGAGAGCAACAAAAACAACAACCAAAAAGCTACAGACTTTTATAAACGGGTGCGTGCGTAGAATAGAAGGACTGAAATGGTATGACAAAGTCACAAATGTGGAACTGATGAAAAGAACCCGACAAATGCCAGTGGAACAAGAGTTGAGAAGAAGACGCTGGCGATGGATAGGACACACTTTGTGGAAACCTGTTGATAGCATTACAAGGCAGTCATTGTTCTGGAATGCACAGGGAAAGAGAGGCAGAGGTAGACCCAAAAAAAAAAAACACATGGAGAAGAGAACTGGATACAGAGCTGAAAATGATGAGGAAAACATGGAAAGAACTTGAGCGGATGGCACGGGAGAGGAGGACTGGGCATGTGTCTGTTGAAGGCATATGCTGTTTGGGGAGCTAAAGGGTATTGATTGATACGATATTGTACCATTGTACAGAGCAGCTGGATGTTGCAGACAGAAAGGGGAGATCAACTGTGCACGCCCTAATTATCACTTGTGTGTTCTTGCATCCGCCAGACGGACAAACACGGATCAACGGCAGCTTAGACAAACAATAAATGCTTTCTTTCCGTGCTTTGCTGGGTCGAATTGTTATGAGGAGTGGGCGGGACCACCTTGGATCAACCGTGACCGTCTCTATCAAAGGTTGCTAGACAACTTAAGTGATACAAGTATTAGCCGCTGACCTGTTCAATTAGCTTTGTCATGCTATGATTCACATGAAGAAGCGTAAATAAGTCTGGGAGAGGCAAGGCAAAAAATGTAGGTGCATAAAATATGTCAAATAATCGGAAGATGAAGGATAGAGAGAAGGGCACACAAGAAAATGCACAAAACGTTTTGAAACACTTACATTGTTCTGTCTATAGTCAATGCTATACTTATATTGGTCAGTCTACAGCCAATGCTGTACTTACATTGTTCTGCCTACCGTCAGTGCTGTACGTATATAGGTCGGAGTACAATCAATGTTGTACGTATTTTCATATGTCTACAGTCAAGGCTGTTCTTACATTGTTCTTTCTACCATCAAACCTGTACCAACATTGTTCTGTTCACAATTTATGTTGTACTTACATTGTTCTATCTACAGCCTAAGCTGTACTTATATTAGTCAGTCTACAGTCAATTCTGTACCTACATTATTCTGTCAACAGCCAGTGCTGTAAATACAATGTTATTGATGCGTGATGCCATATGATGATGGATGGTACGTATGTGCAGGATGTTTCAGTCAAAACAATGTTTCATACTGTTTTTGTGTAGTGGGCAAGGCCTGTTCTTCACATTGTTCTTTCTAACCAGGGCAAACTCTGTACCAAGATTCGTTTCTGTTCACAATTTATGTTTGTTACTTCACATTGTTCTATCACGCCTAAGCTGTACTAAATTATTGTCAGTCTAACAAGTCAAATTCTGTTACCTAACATTATATCTGTCAACAGCCAGATTCTTGTAAATACAAATGTTATTGAACCGCGTGGATGCCATATGATGATGGATGGTATCCGCATGTCATGGTTTTGGTGTAGTGTGCAGATTGTCTCATTCAATACAAGTGTTCATTACAAAAATAACAGGGCAATTCCACTATAAGGGACGCAGTTAACTTCACGACGTATAAAGCCAATGATTCTTGAAACAGCCGTTGACGTTTTTCTTCATTATTTATTGTGGACGCCACAGTGACAAAATGGTTACGCGAATATGTAGACACATCAAACATCATTATCACAGCAACATTCAATACAGCAATAGACGGTAGACAGCATTACAATGATGAGTCAGATGCATGTTATATTTCATAGTGCTGTAAATGTAGTCAGGTGAAAAACTCCATCCTTTTCTATAACAGCCAGGAGATAACCAGATGTATGAGATCAGTTCACTCTCCTTAGTCTGACTTCAGCAAGACAGACACGTCTGCCGAAGTATAAATAATGTCCTCAAAAATATCCTCTAGATAATAAAGGTTTTTCAAACCTAGTTCAGGTAACCAAGTAGCAAGTAATAGTCCTTGGGACCTGCATCAACCGATGCAGCACAATACAGCGACATGTGAGCTAGGAAAACATCTCGTGACGACGACTTTTCGAAGACAGGCTATGAACCAGAAATCGTTCACGACCAAAAATCGATAGAGTTAATGAAAATGTTAATTTACCTTGCCTTCCGGAAATACACAGAAATATCACGCCTCCCGACATGTGGGAAACACTAGAGGTATTATCTCGAATAAACGAAATATCCATTAAGAGGACTACACATCCCTGACAGAACAAAAAAAATAGCGGAGATCCCCTCTTCAACGAGGCATCTCTTTCGCCATTCAAATCGCTCACTCCACTAGTGGTGGGCGGAAACCGATCGACCAAAAAGCAAGACAAGTCATGCGCAGTCCAGCGCAAAATGACCACAGCTCAAATCTTAACTGCATTCAATACCAACGCGAGAAGACAAATGCTTACCGAGAAAAGTGACTATAAATTTCAAGCAGTTGTTGCCCTTGCGTTATAAAATAGATATTGTAATAAAATGATGTTGCGAGAATTTATCACGCAACATATCACCACCTCCTCCCGATAAAAAAAAAATGTGGAACATATTTTTTTTTTAAATATCAAAGAGCATGCGATAAGCGGCTCAAAACGCACGAATTATGCGCTGATAATTAATTAAATTGCCTAACATGAGGCTAATTATAGAGTGTCTGGTGAGGATATACCTCAACAGAAAAATAAATATGTCTCAAAAAATATTCACATCGGGGAGGTGTCACCAACACACATCACGTTAGCATGTAAACACAATATACGTATGCAAGTTACCATAATCATCATTAAACAGCATACTCTAATATTGTCTTTAAAAATGGATGTACAAATCTGATAGGAAAATTTAAATAGTACATTCTTTGACATGTAATGACAAAAGTACATAGTAAAGTTAAACTACATGACGATCCAGGACATATGCTCTGGTATTCCAAGGGTAAGTACACAATCTAGAACTCGTCATGCTTGATACTAGTAAGGTAAGTCCTCAGCTCAACAATGACATTCTGAGAAAGTACAAGCAATATAATGCTAATTAATAACTAAGATGCTTCATAAGGTACAATACATTATTAATAATTGTGGCTGTTTAGTAAACTAACGGCCCTTATATTAACTACTCAGTCCTCCTCTATCATCTTAAAAAACGAACAGAAGAAGATGACAACAAAGCACGATAGTGTGTACATATAAAGTGAGTACAGATGTGCTAATCTATTGTAGTAATATAGGTGTGTTATGACTCTGTAATATATGGAAATATAGGACAGAAGTATAAGTTGGAGTCATGTGGGCATCTAGACAAAATGTCAGCCATCACATTATCCGCACCACGGATAGCTCGTACCGTGAAGTGAAAAGGTTGAAGAGCTATAGCATATCGAGTGGATCTCGAACTCTTCAAATTCTTAGTCTGAATAGCTGTAAGAGCTTTCTGATCAGTCTCTAGAATGAAATGTGCGCCCAGGAGGAATCTTTGTAGCTTTAGAATTGACCAAACCATCGCTAACAACTCACGGTCTAAAACCGAGTAGTTCCTCTCTGCCGCATTTAGTTTTCTAGAAATGTACATAACAGGATGCAGAGTATTTGCATATTCTTGCATCAGTGCTGCTCCAATCCCAGTGGATGAAGCATCACTCCGAAGAACAAAAGTCCTATCAAGAGTAGGTAATCTTAAGATGGGAGGAGAAGAAATATATTCTTGATTTGGTCTAGTGAAGATTGGCATTCTTCAGACCAACGGACCAGATTAGGCGAACCTTTCTTCAACAATGTTGAGAGAGGTGCCATGATCGAAGATAAATTTGGAATAAATCTCCCATAAAATTGAATTAAACCTAAGAGACTCCTAACTTGTTTCTTCGTTTTAGGAACAGAGATGTTCAGTATTTTTGAAGTATTGTGGTCTTCTGTCTTCAAGAGACCATGACCAACACGATGACCCAGGAAAGAGATTTCACCAAAACCAACAAAAGCTTTAGAAGGTTTCGCTGTCAAATTATTCTCACGTAGAGTGGACAGTAAGTCATATAACCCTAAATAGTGATCTTCCCAGGTATCACTGAAGAGACAGATGTCATCTAAGTATGCGATGACATCCAAACGATGTGACAGAATTCGACGCATCATGCGAACGAAAGTGGCAGGGGCGTTCATGAGACCAAAAGGCATAACATTCCATTGAAATAGACCCCTAGGTGTAGAAAAAGCAGTAAGAGGTTTGGCATGCTCTGCTAAAGGCACTTGCCAATAACCTTTAGACAAGTCAAGTTTAGTGAAGAATCTAGAATTAGAAAGTCTAATCAGTAGATCTTCTAACAAAGGCATCGGTTTAGCATCGAACTTTGTGACCTGATTCAATTTGCGATAATCAACACAAATTCGTATGTTCTTATCCTTCTTCCGGACAATAACCATGGAAGAAGAATATGGTGAAGTCGATGGTTCAATATATTTAATTGAATCATTTCATCCAATTCCTTTTCCACCTGCGACTGAAAGTGTATAGGAATAGGATACGGCCTAACCCTAATTGGATTATTGTCGGTAAGAATTATGTCATGTTCTATGACATCTGTGTGTCCAGGAATGTCAGTGAGAACATCCTGAAATGTTTGTAACATCGACGAGACTTGTCGATGTTCGTCACCAGAAAGATTAGGAGAAACAGAAACTTTTTTCGAAGATTCCGTGGAATGTAATGGAACCACTGGAAGGGGAAGGTTGACATCAGAGAAGGTAGCTTCCTCATCCTGTATGACAGACAGGGATGAATAATGACCGTGAGGTGCAGGAGCATCATCCGTTGCCTGGAAAATAGGCAGCAAATAGTCCGGACGTTCGTGAAATTCCGAAAGCATGTTTATGTGGAAAGTTTTATGCTTTCCATCAATATCGACCACATAGTCAACATCGGAAATCCGAGAGAATATTGCATACGGACCTTTCCATGCAATAAGAAGTCTATTTTCCCTACTGGGGAGTAGGACGAATGCTTTGTCACCTGGACAAAGTTGTCGTAGACATCTATTCTTGTTAGCAAACTGCCTTGCCTTCTCTTTAGCAATTTCTGATGAAGCAGTTGCTAGCTTACATGCCTCAATGATCTTTTGTCTAAGAGCAATGACATACTCATATGAGGATTGAGTTTCATCGCTAATATCATCGGCAGTGATGAGATCGTGTAATAAAGACATAGGGCCGCGTGGACGCGCGCCAAAGACAAGTTCGAAGGGAGAAAATCCTGTGTGTTCATTAGGGACTTCTCTATAGGCAAAGAGAGCCGCGGGTAAAACCCTGTCCCAATCTTGAGGATGATCTTCAGTTATCTTACCAAGCAAAGTCTTGAGCGTTCTATTCAGACGCTCAACTAACCCATTAGACATAGGATGGTAGATACTACTGAGAGATCGTTCAATATGTAAGGTAGACATTACCTGTGACATAGTGTCAGATATGAGTTGAGTGCCATGGTCTGATAATATTTCTCTGGGGAACCCCAAGCGAGAAAATATCAACCAAAGAGCATCTGCGATATCTGTAGTAGATATGCTCTTAAGAGGAATAGCCTCTGGCCAACGTGTGCACATATCGACACATGTAAGGATAAACTGATGTCCTCTGGCCGACTTGACCTTAAAAGGGCCAATAATATCTATGGCCATTTCTGGAACGGCCGAATAGGAATGTCAGCAGCCTGGATAGGCGCAGCATGTCGTGGTCCTCTAGATTTGACCTCCTGACATACCTTGCATGATCGGCAGTAAATACGAATGTCCTTATTGACAAAAGGCCAAAAGAAAGCCGCAAGGACTCTCGACTTCGTACGGGCAAAACCCATATGTCCAGCACATTGCGAGTCATGAGCATGTTGCAATATTTGCACTCTCATGCTCTTGGGAACAAGAATTTGCGAATGTGCCGACGTAGTCGAATCTGGTACCATACGTACAAGTACGCCGTTTCTCATTGCAATCCAAGATTTTCTATTTGTATCCTGATTCGGATCACCTTTCTTCGCAAGAACGAAGAATTTTTTTAAAGAAGGATCTTCTTCTTGCAATTTTATGAAAGAGTCACGAGTGATTACTAAGTGACTATCTTAGCTATCAACTTCATTATCACTATTCAGTGAAGTTTCGGGTGTTTGTAGAGCTTGTGCTCTTGTAACTACTGCATTTGTAGCTTGCATGTTATTATCTTCCCAAGCAGCAATCTGCTGTGGGGTACACTCCCTAACTCCGTGATTACGACCAATAATAAGGTCCGCAATAGGATTAGGTAAGAGACAAGCATGCACATCTCCAGTAAAGAAAGGAGTGGCAATGCGAATTACAGCAGTAGGATATTTTTCTAGAGTGCCGCCAAATGTGACACATTTAATAACCCTTCCTGTAGCACAAGATGGATCTACAAGCGATTGTCTAACACCAATAGTGGTGCAATCCGGAATCGAAAAGTAGTGAGACCGGAGTATCATTAACAAGACCCTTATGTAGAATTAAAGAACCCCTCCCGTCATGCGCAACAGCAGCAGGAAGAGCGGGAAGTGGGTGACCACAACTCAAAGTAGTTATGGTACCCGGTTCGAATAAAGTACTGCATTGGGGGGCATTTGTTTGCTCTCTCAAAGTCAAAAGCAGAACCAGTGACAGCGCCAAAGTTTTTATTATCAACAACATGATTACAGGCTCCCTCAGTTTCCTGTTGTACAGCATTAGCCTGCTGATATCTCTTTTTTTGTGTTGAGATCTACCCCGACTATTATTACCTCTGAAGTTATCAGAGTTATTATTATCTCTGCAGTTATTATTGTCTCTATTGTAATTGTTATCCTGGTTCGACTTCCAGTTTCCACGATTACTATCATGTTCACATTGATGCGAACATCTATTTGTTTGGTTCTGAGGTCTTCGGCAGGAATAACCTCTATTACCATATCCTCTTTTGAAATGCCTATAATTATTAGGGTGATAGTAACGACCACTATCAGGTTGTCTCCAATTCTTCGAAGAAGAATCACCATGAAATTGGTTTCCATGATTTTGACAGAAATTACCGCTGCTCTTTCTATCAAAATTTTGTTGGAATCTACGAGCAAAGTTTTGACCATACGGAGCTGCCGAAGCAACTGGTAAACCTTCTTTCACCTTAGAGTTACCCATGGTTATGTGTGGGTGCGCAGTTACGTATTGGCAACAGAAATCTTCCATTTCTTTTATTGTTTTAGGTTTACGTTCATGAAGGAAAGCAAGGAAAGACTCATTGACAGACGACATAACTTTGTCTCTAAGTATTAAGTCCATAAGTCCTTCATAAGTTTTTTCCGTCTTAGATAGTTCAACCCATCGTGAGAAAGTAATGCGTATTCTTGCAATAAACTCGGAGAATTCACTCCATTTTCAGGTAACATGTTTTTAAATTGTAGACGATAGCCGTCTTCGTTAAGCTGATATTTCTTTAACAAAGCGGCCCTGACAACCTCATAATTGTTCTTGTCAGGTTCATCCACCATATTTAATATACTTAGAGCTTTACCTGTCAGTATCCCTGATAACTGATAAACATATTTTGCTTTGTCTATGTTATGAGCTTTACATGCTTGTTCAAATCTGTCCAGATAGAACATTATGTCATCACTGGAAGGACTAAATGTTGGTAACTTAATCTTAAAAGTATCATTATTAGCCTTACCAGAAGATGAACCCTTGTTTGAATCATTACCATTACTCATGTTCATCAATTTCAATTTTTCCAACTCTAAAGCTAAGACCTTTTCTTCATGTTCCATTTTTGCTTTCTCTTTCCTCTCATCAGACTCTCTCTGTAATCTTCTCTCCTCAGCCTGAGCCTCTATTTGAAGTCTTTCAGCTATCTTTCTCAAGTCTTTATATTCTCAGCTTCTTTTTCAAGTCTTTTTATTCTCACCTCTTTTTCAAGTCTTTTATTTTCAGCCTCTTTTTCAAGTCTCTTATTTTCAGCCTCTAGCTGGAGTTTTCTTTCCTCAGCTTCTGATTACCTTTTTTGTTTTTCCATTTCCATTTGGAATCTTTTTTCATCCACCTGCATCTGCAGTTTCTTTTGTTCAGCTTCCATATGCAGTTTCTTTTGTTCAGCTTCCATTGCTTTATCATATCGAGCAGTTGCAAATTCTTCTAACTTATCACCAGTCTTCCCAAGCAATTTACCCTGCTCAATAATGTGCTCAAATGTAGACATGTTGTCTAACATATGAGTCCAAAACCTGAAATAATTAACTAATTTATTTCAAACCTAAGTGTAACAAGTCTTAATTAAGCACTTGTATATTCACATCACCTTATATTATCCCAGTCTCTGTGGGAAACAAGTCTCCAATCAAAGAACTTGTATATGAAATATCAACAATCAATTCTTGATCATAAGTGCACTTCTCATTCAATAGTGCACGACACTATTCATCATTCATTTATCATCAGTGTAGTAGTAACAGTGCATTAGCATAGCCCATTAACTAATTACTATAACTGTAAACAATGACTATGTAAACAATAACAATGTAAACAATAACAAAGATCAGCAACAATACAAAAACGTTCGCAGAAATCAACTAAAAATAAAGCAGAAATTAATGAAATATCACAAAAAATGTGACGATATCTGCGATAGAATTAAACAAAATACATGACACCACAGTGTATAAACAAAAATGTTGTATGAAACTAAATGATAGACAAGAGTAGGCTAACAAATACAAACAAATCAAAACAAAACTAAAGAATGCGAAATAATAACGAAAACAATATTAAAACATGTCATCACAGCTAAACAAAAATAGCACCAGACGTCGGCTTAGCAAAATTCCTGTAATCGGGGAAGTTTGCTTACCCCTTACAGAAAACGCTCACAATAGACGACCTCTATGACGTGGCATAATCTAACGGAGACACCACCCAACCGAGAACCCGCTGAAATATAAATATACAAATAACATATAAACATATAACATATAGAATGAGATGATACACAGAAGACTCAGCAGAAGTATAAGGGCACAGTTTACATACAAACAGGCCACTTAACTTATAGGCTTCCAATCGTCGAACAGCAGAAAAACGGATGTCAATCAACGTCCTAAAGAGCGAAGCTCCAACGATGATGGCACATCTGAACTGCTTCCACTGCTAACACGATGGTACTTGAGCTTCTGACATACTGTGTGTTGAGTTGTTTCGGCACTTGACCTTCTAATCCAAAAGTAAGTTGATGGAAATCGGTACTTGGCCTTCTTCAGAAAACAACCCGTTTCAACCGGCACTTGACTTTCACAAAAACGACAGCACTGGAACCTTGACAGCAGCAACTTGCTTGACTTGCGTAAAAGATAACAGCAGTCCGAGTTATCCGGCAACATGTAACAACGCCGGGTACTGTCAAATTCTTGTTTCCGTCAAAAAATTGAAATTTTGACTTTTACCGGGCAACGCCGAGTACTTTGAAAATTTTGAAGATGTTGACTGTATTGAAGAATGTTAATTTCTTGAAGGATGCTGATGAATTCTTGTTGAAAATGAAGTGGGTAAGGGACCCCGTGTTTGCTGGTACCAGAATCAAACCAGCTTATGGCCACCAAATGATGCGTGATGCCATATGATGATGGATGGCATCCGCATGTCTGGTTTTGTGTAGTGTGTAGATGTGTTCAGTCAAAACAATGTTCATGCAACAATAACAGGGCAATCCACATAGGACGTCAGTAAACTCACGACGTATAAAGTCAATGAGTCTTGAAACAGCCGTTGACGTTTTTCTTCATTATTTATTGTGGACGCCACAGTGACAAAATGGTACGCAAATGTGTAGGCACATCAAACAGTCATTATCACAGCAACATTCAATACAGCAATAAACGGTAGACAGCATTACAATGATGAGTCAGATGCATGTTATATTTCATAGTGCTGTAAATGTAGTCTGGTGGAAAACTCCATCCTTTTCTATAACAGCCAGGAGATAACCAGATGTATGAGATCAGTTCACTCTCCTTAGTTTGACTTCAGCAAGACAGACACGTCTGCCGAAGTATAAATAATGTCCTCAAAAATATCCTCTAGATAATCAAGGTTTTCCAAACCTAGTTCATTTAACAAAGTAGCAAGTAATGGTCCTTGGTACATGCATCAACCGATGCAGTACAATGCAGCGACATGTGAGCTGGGAAAGAACATCTCGTGACGACGACTTTCGGAGACAGGCTATGAACCGAAATCGCTCACGACCCAAAATCGATAGAGTTAATGAAAAAGTCAATTTACCTTGCTTTCATGAAATACACAGAAATATCACGCCTCCCGACATGTGGGAAAACACTAGAGGTATTATCTCGACTAAACGAAATATCCATAAGAGGACTACACATCCCTGACAGAACAAAAAATAGCGGAGATCCCCTCTTCAACGAGGCATCTCTTTCGCCATTCCAAATCGCTCACTCCACTAGTGGTGGGCGGAAACCGAGCGACCAAGAAGCAAGACAAGTCATGCGCAGTCCAGCGCAAAATGACCACAGCTCAAACTTAACTGCATTCGATACCAACGCGAGAAGACAAATGCTTACCGAGAAAAGTGACTATAAATTTCAAGCAGTTGTTGCCCTTGCGTAATAAAATGATGTTGCGAGAATTTATCACGCAACAGTTATGTCACTCTTAGATGCAGTAATAACATTGTTCTCTCTCCATTTTGTGTTTTACGTACATAGTTGTGTTTCCACGTCATGGTCTATAGACATCGTTCTGTCTCCACAAGATACTGTATTTACATTGTTCTGTCTCCCCTAAATGTTGTACTTACATTGTTCTGTCTCCAGAAGATGCTGTATTTACATTGTTCTGTCTCCCCTAAATGCTGTACTTACACTGTTCTGTCTCCACTAGATGCTGTATTTACATTGTTCTGCCTCCACTAAATGCCGTATTTACATTGTTGTGTCCCCACTAAATGGTGTATTTATATTGTTGTGTCTCCACTAAGTGGTGTATTTACTTTGTCATGTCTCCACTAAGTGCTGTATTTACATTGTACTGTCCCCATTATATAGTGTATTTACATTGTTCTGTCCCCAGTAAATGGTGTATTTGCATTGAACTGTCCCCAGTAAATGGTGTATGTACATTGTTATGTCTCCACTAAATGCTTTATTTACATTATTATGCCTCCACTAGATGCTTTTTTTACATTGTTCTGTCCCCATTATATGTTGTATTTACATTGTTCTGTCCCCACTAAATGCCCTATTTACATTGTTGTGTCCCCACTAAATGGTGTATTTACATTGTTGTGTCTGCACTAAATGGTGTATTTACACTGTTATGTCTTCAATAAGTGCTGTATTTACATTGTTATGTCTCCATTCAGTGTTATACTTACATTGTTCTGTCTCCACTAAATGTTGTATTTATCTTGTTCTGTCTCCACTCAATGTTGTACTTACACTCTTCTTGATGATCAGCTTCAGCGTTTTCTTCTCGACTTTGAGCACGCTTGCTTTTTCTCCGTACAGGCTTTTGAACAGGCTTTTCTTGTGTCTCTGGAAGCACTAAGGATGAATGACTGAGAGTTGGTAAATTAATTACATACAAATGTTAAGTTTAAATAATTGCTGTGTTGTGATGTTGTATTATTGGATGAATACGTGTGTCACAAAATATAGTTTAAACAAAAATGTGGAGTTGATATCTGGTAGTGTCTTAGACATTGCTAACCAGGATGAGAGTAAAGAATTTGTATAGTATACGATTGGAAGAATTCACAAAACAAATGGCTGGGCGACACGAGTGTTTCTGGGAATTTCTGAATAGATAAATAAAGGACCGGATTACAGCTCCGTAAAGCAGTTGATGATGATGAGGATGTAGGCGTCTTGAACTAAATCCAAGCTGCAGTGAAAGCCTCTTGCTTCTTAAGCAGCGTAAAATGAGATCGACGTGTTGACGATGGCGACCAGAAAACGTAGCACTTGTGTAAGACAAACAGACGGTCATTAAAGCGATTCGAACGCAGTTGAAGTCAACGCTTCATGTACTGCAGTTACTAGCATTTACTTGTAAACATAAGGTATTATACAAACTACTTGGCAAAGTCTAGGAGAGAGAACGAACGAACGAACGAACTTTATTTTCAAAGGGTTGAGAATTGGGCACGCAGGCCCGTCTGACATTCTGCCTAGAGAGGAAATACCAGCAGAATGGAAGGAAGGTTATCTGATCAAGTTGCCTAAGAAAGGAAATTTACAAGAGTGCATCAATTATAGAGGGATAATGTTACTATCAGTGCCAGGAAAAATATTAAACAGAATCTTTATTGAGAGATTAAAAGAGTCCATAGACAAGCAGCTGAGAGATGAACAAGCAGGTTTTCGACAAAACAGATCCTGTGCAGACCAGATAGCCACATTGAGAATATAAGCTGAACAAAGTCTGGAATGGAATTCACCGCTATACATCGGATTCGGGGACTATGAACAGGCATTTGACAGTGTAGCCAGAGAATCACTTTGGAAATTGATGAGGCATTATGGAGTTCCCATAAAGATCATTAACTTAATAAAGAAGACCTATGAAGACATGACAGGCAGAGTTCTTCACGAAGGACAATTTACAGAACCGTTAAAGTTTAGAAGGGGAGTGAGACAGGGATGCCTCTTGTCTCCATTTCTTTTCTTACGAGCAATAGACTGAGTTATGAAAACATCGACATCACACAACAGAAATGGAATCCAGTGAAATCTGACTAAACAGCTTGATGATCTGGATTTTGCAAATGACTTGGCTCTTCTGCCCCATAACCATAATCAGATGCAAGAGAAAATGAAAATTCTCGATGAGAGGTCGCAATAAGTGGCTCTGAAAACACACAGGGAAAAGACAAAGAGTATGAGAATAAATGGAGGAAATGATAACAAGGTTGAACTTGAAGAGACACCACTAAAGGATGTAGAACTGTACACATATCTTGGTAGTAATATAGACACAATAGGAGGGACAGACAGTGATATAAAAATAAGAATACAAACAGCAAGAGGAGCTTTCATTGCATTGAGAAACAAATGGAGAACAAGAGAAATCAAGTCCAACACGAAAATAAGAATCTTCAACTCAAAAATCAAGTCAGTTCTATTGTATGGCTCTTAGACATGGAGAACAACAAAAACAACAACCAAAAAGCTACAGACTTTTATAAACGGGTGCTTGCGTAGAATAGGACTGAAATGATATGACAAAGTCACAAATGTGGAATTGATGACAAGAACCAGACAAGTGCCAGTGGAACAAGAGTTGAGAAGAAGACACTGGCGATGGATAGGACACACATTGAGGAGACCTGTTGATAGCATTACAAGGCAGTCCTTGTTCTGGAATCCACAGGGAAAGAGAGGCAGAGGTAGACCAACAAAAACGTGGAGAAGAGAACTGGATACAGAGGTGAAAATGATGAGAAAAACATGGAAAGAACTTGAGCGCATGGCACGGGACAGGAAGACTTGGCATGTGTTTGTTGAAGGCTTATGCTTCTTGGGGAGCTAAAGGGTATTGATTGATTAATACGGTAGGGCGCCATTGTACAGAGTGTCGTAAAATTTGTCTCTGTGTGACACCACGCTCACATTCCCCGCTCAAAAACTAGCTAAAATATTTGAATCTAAAAATAACTATAATATTTGAACGTAGTCTAAGACCCCAGTCAAATTTACCGCCTAAAAGTTATCTAAGGTATTTGAATTTGTCTAAGAAAAAAAGTCAAAAGTTAACGCCCACCAAAAATTTATCTACGAGCATAGTACAAATTTAACAACCAATCAAAGTGCTTCTTTTTCTTTGGTAAGGATAAAGAAACCTTTTAACTGGGTAACAAAGCCTATTTTGTGTTTTTGGCCGAACGAAGATATTTTATTTCTTAACAACTAAAGATAGTTAACTAGTGGGAAATGTCTTAAATTATAGCGCTGATATTGCTTAACATATAAGCATAAATATTCCCGCATGATAAAATTTTGTAGTAGTAGAAAAATTTAATTTAGCGAGATTTTCACATCAGGGTAAGGCCCAAATAAATTACAAAAAAATTACCCAGATTAAAATGCAAAGAAATAACTAAAGAAAAACAATATATATATATAGAACCGCATAAGTTACGGTTTCTAAAATTAACTTTTTGATATCTTCTTATTGGCCGGATGGGATTCTATAAATAGCAACTAGTTGGTTCGATCGGGGCCATTAGAATTAAAAACGTACCCGAGCTGACAGATGTGGACAGATTAATAGATCAAGTCTACGCCTTCTGTACTAACAACGCAGTTCTAAGTTTACTTAGAAAGCCAGTTCAGCTTGTTGTGTGAGAGAGGATATATTTACTTGAGGGTAAGAAAGATAATTTTATTTGCCTATTTTGGTTAACTAATTAACATTTGTAATGACCAGCCTATGTGTTTCATATTACTTCGAAAGTGAAACTGCCGAAGGGATGTGTTGGGTTAGACTGACCTATTTAGGAATGTGTGTAGTCCTGCATACATGTTCGAAATGAAAAAAATGTGTATAGGCTTGTAAAATTGGTAACAAATTACGATAGTAAGAGTTGGTATCGATTTAAAGGAGTATTTTTTCTGGAGTGACACACTGTTTCAAGATCATGTAATAAACAGACAGGAAAAGTTAGAATGAAGTAACCAATAGGCCACATACTATTTTGTACTTAACCTGATTATCGTACGGAAGCCAAACATGGACTACGGACACTAGCATGTAAATAATACTACGGAGGAAGAGTGATCATTTTGAATGGACTGTAGATGAAGAAATCATGGGTCTTGTGCAACTTGTTAGCACAATGGCTGATACACAGGGTAAGACTTGATGTTGTTTGTGGGTGATTGAATTGAGGCAGACTTCTACATAGATTGTGGTTGTCCTTTTATTCCAGGTTATATCACTAAATTGCATCGTGGCCGTAATCACTAAAGAAGAATTGTGTGGGTGACCCGAGCTCCCAATAAACCTGGAGCTAGACCCCATCTTCTCAGACAGGAGCTACTAAGGTTGTGGTCCTGCATGAATATGTGAACTTCAGCACCAGAAATATAAAGATATGTCCTTTATAAAGGCCAGTGTCAGTGCATCT
Source organism: Oreohelix idahoensis (assembly GCA_024509875.1). NCBI lineage: Eukaryota > Metazoa > Mollusca > Gastropoda > Stylommatophora > Oreohelicidae > Oreohelix > Oreohelix idahoensis. Next base: position 229,710 of record JAMPIV010011710.1, on the reverse strand, counting down.
AAAAACCATTCACCCAGACAAGAATTACAAGCCCTTTTAAATGATGACTAGATAAGACCACAGAAATAGTCCATAGACACTACAGTAGAATAATAGCAGACGTGCTCAAGCATTGGGACAGAAATTGTGTGTATTGAATTCAATGAACAATCCAATAATGGAACAGTTTTCCAAATATATTTATTTTAATCTGTAAATATATCTTTTATTGCTTTTGAGTATACCTGCCCTGAAAAGATTGCGGTTCAGGATAATTAAATATATATATATATATATATATATATATATATATATATATATATATATATCTATATATATATATTTATATATATATATATATATATATATATATATATATATATATATATATATATATATATATATATATATATATATATATATATATATACATAAAATTCATACGGTCTTGCTTAATAGTTTTATCAAAGTTCAAGTTCTGTTTTGAAATTAATTCTGTTAAAGTAAATACATTACCCTAGACACTTGCCAAATCACATAAGAATAACACAACACAGTTAATTATTACTCAAGTTGGGATCTGAAGAGGTAGCATTAGGGACTCAGAGTACATCATCATCATCGTCTCTGAAACCTTACATAGCTTGACCCCACCTTGAATGTCTATACACCCTTGATCTTTTCAGAGAAGGGGGTATTTCTCATAAGACCAGTCTCTTATCTGGCACTATCTTGGTATCCTCTGATACATCTATTTGTCCAGGATAGCCTATATTTAGTAACATCAAAACCTCTTATGACATATTGGTGTCCTGTCCGGGATTTTTCCACCATACCCTGGGGCTCTTACTGTAGGGAATAATATAACATAAAACTAAATAACTTGTGGTGAATTGGATGAGCTGTCATTGGCTATAGTTAAGTCAGTTAGTTAGTATTCGCTAATTGATTATATAAGTAGTAATAATTTTTGTACGAGTGAAAGAGAATGGCAGACTTGGCCAAATTTAGATCTGCTACAGTATAGGCGGCGAAAGACCTTGGTATGAGTGGGGACGCGTTAATTCAGTATGTTACTTCTGAATGTGACAAATTTATAGACAGGGAAGATAGGAGGTTAGCTGAAGAGAAAAGATTACAATTAGAAGCAGATAAAGAAGAGAAAAGATTAAAATTAGAAGCAGATAAAGAAGTTAGGAAATTAGAAGCTGATAGGGAGGCTGAGGTTAAAAGGTTACAATTAGAGGCTGATAGAGAGGTTAGGCAAATGGAGGCTGCTAAAGAGGAAAAAAGATTGCAAATGGAAGCAGACTGTAGGAAGAGAAACCCTCCATATTTCACTGCATGCCTTAAAACAGGAAACATGGGAAAGAAGGAACTGTCTACAGGACAGCAAGAACCTCATCATCCCCCTGTGTGTGAAGAAGTAGTATGTAATGGGGCCACTATCAAGTGCCTTTATGATACTGGATTGGATTTTGACTCAGTTGTGTGTTCTAACCTAGTGCACCCAGATCAATATACCACAGAAACAGTGGAGATACAAGGGGCAACCAAGGACGTAGCAACCATGACTCTTCCCATTGCAAGAATAGAGGTAAAAACTCGCTATGTGGAAGGAGTGATTAGAGCAGCAGTGATAAATGAACCAATCTACCCTCTGATACTGGGGTGTAGATATGTGTTTTTGGGAAGTCCCAAAAGACCAGTTATTATGGCAGCAGTACAGACCAGATCACAGTCAAGGAAGGAGGAAGATAACCCAATAAATACTCATCCAGAGGAGATGAGGAAAGCACAGGCTGAGGATAAGTCATTAAAGCCGTGTTTAAGAAAACTACCAAAAAGCCATACCCCTCCAAACAAAGGAGAATTTTATATGAAGAATAAGTTGATGTATAGGAAGGCTGGAACAGGATCCAATGGTCATGGACAACTAGTTCTTCCATCTTCATATAGGGAAAAGGTGATGGAGTTAGGCCATGCTATCCCCTTCAGTGGCCATATGGGGATTAGCGCCACAGGACAACGTATAGCGTGTCATTACTTCTGGCCAGGAATAACTGAAGATATAAAAAGATATGTAAAATCCTGCCCAGAATGTCAAAGGGTAGCTCCAAAACATTGGACTGCACCTCCAACTCTTGGTGAAATGCCAATCATGGGAACCCCATTTGAGAGAGTTGCAGTGGATATTGTTGGACCTCTCACACGAACCAAGAGGAGAAACAGTTACATTCTTACTCTGGTGGACACTTGCTCTATGTGCGGAGAGGCAGTAGCCATGTCATCAATCGACTCTAAACATGTGGCAGAGGCTTTACTTACAATATTCACAAGGTTAGGATTTCCCCACCAGATATTGACTGATAATGGATCACACTTCAAGGGGAAACTAACTGAGGAAGTTTTCAGGATCTTTCAGGCCAGGCACTTTCACTGTAGTCCGTATCACGCCCAAGGGAACGGGCAGGTGGAAAGGTTCAATGGGACACTGATTTGCATCCTGCGAAAGCTGGCACATGAAAAACCTGACACATGGGATCAATACTTACCCGCGGCCTTGTTTGCTTATCGGGAAGTCCCTCATAATTCAACAGGAATGGCGCCGGCAACCCTTTTATTTGGCCGGCCCATTAAAGGTCCATTGGAAGCTTTGTTGAGGACATGGACAGATGAGAAGGCAGAAGAGACTGTAACCTCATCATACCAGTATGTGAACGAGTAGACCTCTCGCTTAAAAACTGGCTGGAAACTAGCAAATGATAATCTAAGGAAAGCCAGAAAGAAACATGCTGAGTATTATAACCGGAGAGCGAAGGATAGGGAGCTTGCTGTGGGGGAGAATGTGCTTCTTCTGTTACCCGGCAGCAGCAGCAAACTTCAGATAGGATGGCAGGGTCCATACACAGTTCTGGATAAGGTATCTAGAACAAATTACAAGATAGACAAGAAGGGAAAGGAAACAGTCTATCACGTGAACCTCCTCAAGAAATATGATAGGAGAGTGTTGGAAGGTGCACATTTAATGACCCTGGCCATAGCCACTGAAATGAAAAATGAACCTCTCACCTCATATGAATACCCACTGAAACCCTGCGAAACTCCTGCACAGGTAAAAGTCAGCAATCACCTGACAAAAGGGCAGAGGGAGAAGATTCAGAATATTCTGGAAAATCATACAGACGTGTTAACGGACAAACCGGGGCACACCACCTTGTTGGAGTATGATATGAAATTGCTAGACCCAACACCCATCTGCATGAGAGACTATACTATCCCATTCGCTAAAGAACAAGCGTTAAAAGGAGAAATAGATTATTTATTGCAAGAAGGTATTATCTCCCGTAGTGAATCTCCTTACAGCTCCAGTGTGGTATTGTTGAGGAAACCCTCTGGGGAACATAGACTGTGTATAGATTACAGGAAACTGAATGCTGTCACAGAAAGTCAGGTGGGTCCATTACCGGATACTAATCAACTGTTTGCCAGACTGAATAAGGCAAAATATTTTTCACAGGTAGATCTCAGTAAGGGGTATTACCAGATTCCAGTGAAGCCTGAGATTCGACCTTATCTGGCCTTTAGCACCTCGGAAGGGCACTATGAGTTCAATATGTTGCCTTTTGGATTAAAGAATGCTCCGAGTGTGTTTTCCAGAATGATGCGAAAACTATTGGATCCCCTGAAAAATCCATGTATCACCAATTTCATGGATGACATCCTCATCGCCACTGAAACTTTTGAGGAACATTTAGACTCTCTAAATATGTTATTTGACAGACTCAGAGAGGCAGATTTGACTGCTAGACCCACCAAATGTTGTATTGGCTGCAAGGAATTAGAGTTCCTGGGACACACTGTACATCAGGGTAGCATGACCCCTGACCCTAAGAACTTAGAGAAATTACAGAGAGCACCCAGACCACAGACTAAGAAGGATGTGAGATCCTTTGTCTCACTTTGTGGATTCTACCAAAAATACATCCAGAATTTTAACTCTCTGTGTGCTCCTCTGACAGATCTGACTCGACAAGGGAAGCCAGACAAAATAGAGTGGTCAGCAGAATGTGAGCTGGCATATAATGAGCTGAAGCAAAAACTCACAAGTAAGCCCATATTGAAACTACCTGATTTGAGTCAGGAATTTGTGGTGAGAACGGACGCTAGTAATGTGGGATTGGGAGCCACGTTGTTACAAAGGTCCTCATCACCAGACGGAGAATTGAACCCCGTTGCTTATGCCAGCCGCAAATTGAACAGAAACGTGATTGTAATACAGATTATGAAAGCTGCACTAGTGGTTCACGCTTTTCTAACGAGGGAAATATGTCGTAAAATTTGTCTCCGTATTACACCACGCTCAAATTCCCCGCTCAAAAACTAGCTAAAATATTTGAATCTAAAAATAACTATAATATTTGAACGTAGTCTAAGACCCCAGTCAAATTTACCGCCTAAAAGTTATCTAAGGTATTTGAATTTGTCTAAGAACAAAAGTCAAAAGTTAACGCCCACCAAAAATTTATCTACGAGCATAGTACAAATTTAACAACCAATCAGAGTGCTTATTTTTTTTTGGTAAGGATAAAGAAACCTTTTAACTGGGTAACAAGGCCTATTTTGTGTTTTTGGCCGAACGAAGATATTTTATTTCTTAACAACTAAACATAATTAACCAGTGGGAAATGTCTTAAATTATAGCGCTGATATTGCTTAACATATAAGCATAAATATTCCCGCATGATAAAATTTTGTTGTAGTAGAAAAATTTAATTTAGCGAGATTTTCACATCAGTGTAAGGCCCAAATAAATTACAAAAAAATTACCCAGATTAAAATGCAAAGAATTAACTAAAGGAAAACTATATATATATATATATATATATATATATATATATATATATATATATATATATATATATATATATATATATATATATATATATATATATATATATATATATATATATATATATATATATATATATATATATATATATATATATCGATAGAGAAAAAGTGGCCGTTTAATTATAACTTTTGATAATTAAAATTGGTCAACAAATAACTATGATATAATATTTTCAAATTCAGTCAGATCATACAGACACGCTTAGAACCGCATAAGTTACGGTTTCAAAAATTAACTTGTTGATATCTTCTCATTGGTCGGATGGGATTCTATAAATAGCAACTAGTTGGTTCGATCGGGGCCATTAGAATTAAGAACTTACCCGAGCTGACAGATGTGGACAGATTAATAGATCAAGTCTACGCCTTCTGTACTAACAACGCAGTTTTAAGTTTACTTAGAAAGCCAGTTCAGCTTGTTGTGGGAGAGAGGATATATTTACTTGAGGGTAAGACAGATAATTTTGTTTGCCTATTTTGTTAAATAATTAACATTTGTAATGACCAGCCTATGTGTTCCATATTTATTCAAAAGTGAAACTGCCGACGGGATGTGTTGGGTCAGACTGACCTATTTAGGAATGTGTGTAGTCCTGCATACATGTTTGAAGTGAAAAAAATGTGTATAGGCTTGTAAAATTGGTAACAAATTACGATAGTAAGAGTTGGTATCGATTTAAAGGAGTATTTTTTCTGGAGTGGCACACTGTTCCAAGATCATGTAATAAACAGGCAGGAAAAGTTAGAATGAAGTAACCAATAGGCCACATACTATTTTGTACTTAACCTGATTATCGTACGGAAGCCAAACATGGACTACGGACACTAGCATGTAAATAATACTACGGAGGAAGAGTGACCATTTTGAATGGACTGTAGATGAAGAAATCATGGGTCTTGTGCAACTTGTTAGCACAATGGCTGATACACAGGGTAAGACTTGATGTTATTTGTGGGTGATTGAATTGAGGCAGACTTCTACATAGATTGTGGTTGTCCTTTTATTCCAGGTTATATCACGAAATTGCATCGTGGCCGTAATCACTAAAGAAGAATTGTGTGGGTGACCCGAGCTCCCAATAAACCTGGAGCCAGACCCAATCTTCTCAGACAGGAGCTACTAAGGTTGTGATCCTGCATCAATATGTGAACTTCAGCACCAGAAATATAAAGATAAGTCCTTTATAAAGGCCTGTGATAAGAGGTTTTGATGTTACTAATTATAGGATATCCTTGACAATTAGATATATCAGAGGATACCAGGATAGTGCCAGATAAGAGACTGGTCTTATAAGAAATACCCCCTTCTCTTAAAAGAGTAAGGGTGTATAGACATCAAAGTGGGGTCAAGCTATGCAAGTTCTCAGAGAAGATGATGATGATGTACTCTGAGTCCCTACTGCTACCTCTTCTGATCCCAAATTGATTTAGCTACGGGTCTAGGGGAATGTATTTATTTATATTTAATGACTAATTACAACGGAACCTTCAACTTTAATGAAAATTATTTAAGAAAGGCTGTGTTTAATTTATATGTACAATTTAATGGTCCTGACTTCAATCTTTTGGTCAGGACTTCCAAACTCAAGAAAATGTTTATTACAGAATAAAATAAATAATTTGGAAAACAAATCTGTTCATTTCTGAAAAGGGTCACTGGAATGTCTGCACACAAAGTTCTTGTACAAATATTACTACTGTCCTAGTCCTACAATGTAAGGTCTGCTATTGTCATCACTCCCAGGTGGTATACTGTAATTGGTGAAATTGGGTTTTTGGATGAGGTATCAGTGCCTTTAATAAAGGACTTATCTTTTAAAAGGTTAATGCGGCTGTGTTGTTGATCATTGACATGAACACCTACGTTGTGACTCCTGACTGAAGACAAGAGAATAAGTTTCAAGTTGTAGCATGAGCACACAACTCCCTCATGTTCTTCTTTTCAGGTTACTGCAGCAACGAGGTACTTAGTAATACAACCTGAAATAAGAAGGACAATCCCTTCTATGTAACATCTGCCTCTATCAATTTCACCTCTAATCCGTATTAATACCTACCTAGGTCAGCCACTTGTGCTAACAAGTCGGCCCAGACCTTAAATTCCGTTGTCTACACTCAGCTTGGTGTAATCAGTCTTCTTCAGTATTGATTATACGTTAATGTCTCTCATTCATGTTTGTCTTCCATACAATAATCATGGTGGGGTACAATATAGCTTGTGACCTGTTGATTACTTCATTCTAACATTCCCTATATGTTTTAAAAGGTTATTTGAACAGTGTGTCATTTCAAAAGACAATATCAATTTATTAATTCTGCACTTACATTCGCAAATTTGTAAGGCCAATTGGCAAACATTTTACACAATTATCACTCCGAATAAGCCTGATATAGGCACATTCCTACTTAGGTCGTCGTGACACAACACATCTCCCAGCGGCAGTATCGAAAACGAATATGGCACACAGATAGCCTGTTACCTACAGGATTAATAAATTATGCAAATAAAATTATCTGTCTTACCCCCAAGTAAAGAATATTCACACACACAAGCGAACAGGCAGTAAAGGACTCTAGCACTCAGCTCGCAGTACAGACGGCAAAGGTATGGAAGTTTGTCGTCAATGGCGGACTTTACAAGAAGGTGTTACTTTTTATTAAACTACACCCAACCAATCAGAAGACGAGTCCAAAAAGTTAACTATTTTTTGAGACTATAAACTTGGGCGGTTTTAAGTGTGTCTGTATGAACTGACTAAATTTTATTATTGTATATCTTAGTTATTTATGAACCGATTTTAATTATCAAAAGTGATAATTAAACGGCCAATTTCTCCCTATCGTTACATATACATTTCCTTTCATTATTCTTTGGCTTTCAAATGGGGTTAATTTTTTGTAATTAAATTTGATCTTAACCTGGTGTGGAAATATTACTAAATTAAATTTATCTAAGTCAAGATAATTTTGTATGAAGGAATCACTATGTGTATGTGTTAAGCAATATCAGTGCTATAAATTGAGATATCCCTTGCATTTTAAGTATCTTTAGTTATCAGGAAAAAAATTATCTAAGTTCGGTCAAAAACCCAAAATAGGCATTATTTCCACTTCAACCAAAATTTTCTTGTCCTTACAAAAAAGTGGTAACGATTTGATTGGTTGTTAAATTTTACTACGTTCTTCAATAAATATTGGGGTGGGTGTGTTGCCGGGGGGGGGGGGGGGTAACTTTTAACTTGTTTCTTAGAAAAATTAATACTCTAGTTAAATGTTGGCGGTAAATTTGACTGGACCCTCAGACAAATTTCAAATACTGTAGTTATTTATAGATTTAAAATACGTTAGCTAGTTCGTTTTTGAGCGGGGAATTTGAGCGTGTTGTCATACGGATTCATTTCATTACAAGGCCAGTGTCGGTGCATCCAAAAACCATTCACCCAGACAAGAATTACAAGCCCTGTTAAATGATGACTAGATAAGACCACAGAAATAGTCCATAGACACTACAGTAGAATAATAGCAGACGTGCTCAAGCATTGGGACAGAAATTGTGTGTATTGAATTCAATGAACAATCCAATAATGGAACAGTTTTCCAAATATATTTATTTTAATCTGTAAATATATATTTTATTGCTTTTGATTATTCCTGACCTGAAAAGATTGCGGGCCAGGATAATTAAATTGTGTATATATATATATATATATATATATATATATATATATATATATATATATATATATATATATATATATATATATATATATATATATATATATATATATATATATATATATATATATATATATATATATATATATATATATATATATATATATATATATAAAATTCATACAGTCTTGCTTAATAGTTTTATTAAAGTTCAAGTTCTGTTTTGAAATTAATTCTGTTAAAGTAAATACATTACCCTAGACACTTGCCAAATCACATAACAATAACACAACACAGTTAATTATTACTCAAGTTGGGATCTGAAGAGGTAGCATTAGGGACTAAGAGTACATCATCATCATCTTCTCTGAGAACTTACATAGCTTGACCCCACCTTGAATGTCTATACACCCTTGCTCTTTTCGGAGAAGGGGATATTTCTCATAAGACCAGTCTCTTATCTGGCACTATCCTGGTATCCTCTGATACACCTATTTGTCCAGGATAGCCTATATTTAGTAACATCAAAACCTCTTACGACACAGAGCAGCTGGATGTTGCAGAAAGAAGGGGGTGATCAACTAAGCACGCTCTCAGGAACCAGCTACCAATCATATGTAGACATTGAAACTTGTAGTTCCGGAAGGGAAAGGGGGGGAGGATCATAGGAGAGAACGAAAGTAAAAATATATTACTGCTCCCTGTGGCGATCCGAAAAAAAAGGGGGGGGGGACTAATATGAAGTTATAAATGAGGCTGGCATTCTCATTATATAAACAAATTGCCAATGAAAGCACATATGCTACATGTTAGTCTTTGCTGCAAGAGTACCAGCTACTGTAGTCGTTCCTTGCTCCGTGTGGAGCACCAAGATGACAAAACCACACAAGTTCTGGACTGGAACCAGCTAGGAAGAAAAGAAGAGGGCGGTGAATGAATGCCTAGTGTTGAACTGAGGAAAACAAAGCCAAGGCACTAGGCATCTCCCCGCCAACACGTCTCAACGTACAGCTAAAGTAACTCTGATTATACAAGCTTGGGTGGGGCCTTCTTCTTCCTAATCCTCCGTATATAATAACTTGTCGCCACATACCCCTTCTGTTTGAGTCACTAAAAGAGCAATCGGGGGCATGCTCGTATAAAGAGAGGACAAAATTTAGTGCTAGTGTGCTGTTGACATCAACCGAAATAATTCTTTGAAAACTAGAAGACAAAGATAAGTCACACGCGTTTCGTGCACAAAGACAATTGCCTACGTTACTGCCACAAGGCTTTCGTCGGGGACAAATAAACAAAAACACGGGACAGAAAGCGAGAGCTAAATGAAATATGTGAACATAGATTAAAATGCTGAGCCCACGGATGCTGTGGCTGATGTCGCTGCGATGTATACGCAAGGTCAAAAAGTGAGTACGAAAAATTACCAGAACTGCATATAATTTATTCTAAAGGAGGGAGCGTATTTCGAAAAGTAACTACAGTAGAACTCCATTTATCCGAACCCCAATTATCCGAACATCCAATTATCCGAACACTTTTTCCAGAAAAAAAAAAAATCAGGCGCCACCAGTCACGTTAGACTACAGTTCTGAATCTTTTGATGCGGCAAGCTTAAAATGTGTGCGAACAATTTGTAGACAATGAGATGGGCTAATGGACGGTCGCTTACGTAAAGGAAGTCAGTTAGATCATAAAGTCAGTTAATATCTTGTTTACCAATCCAGTGTACGTGTGCATTCTAAGCAGAACACTGGCTAAACAGACAGTTCAACTTAAAATAATTGTGTCTGCTACTACAGCAGAATAATTTTGGTGTACACGTATTTCTCTGTGCGATCTGGCATCTTCCAGTAGGCCTAAAGCATATAAAAGGAACCGCAATGTTTTGTCAATTGAAACTTCTTCTTCTTCTTCTTCTTCCTCGTTCGCCTTCAGACTTCCACATTTATGACTCTAATAAAGGCAGCAGTCAACTCAAGGTTCCCGACATCTCCAAACAGTTTTTCGTTGACAGAAGTAGGTTGTTGCCATATGCTACCCCGTTCATTACTGTAGGTTGGGCAGTACTGCAGCAGGTGTTCGACTGTCATCGGGCTGGTACCGCAGGTGCAGAGATCTGTTGCACCAATTTTGTATTTGTGGTACAGATGGTATCTCAATCTGTTGTGCCCAGTGCGCAGTCGAAAAATGATGACCTGTTCTTTTCTGGATAGTTGATGATATGCGTCATTTTTCAAATGTCCCGGGTGCTCTCTTTCACATTTGGACTTGAATGTAGCCTTTATAGTGGTCTTTGCCGTTGCGTAAGTTGTCTCTATATCATTTTGCTGTAAGGCACCTCCTTCTTTAGCAAGTCTATTTTCTGCCCCTTCGAGCCTCTTAAAATTTTTCAGCTTGTCTTAAGACTCTGCTGTCACGTCTATCCTCCATTGACTGTAGCCCTGTGATGTTTTCCATATGGTTGATTTGTGTAGACTTTAGGGCCCCTGTTATAATACGTGCTGCTTGGTTTTGGAGTCTGTTTACTCTGTCAAAATTTGACTTTGCTGCCGTCGACCAAGCTGTGATGCCATATTCCATAGCAGGTCTGACTCTGCCTGTGTACAGCTTTTTGAGGATATTCTCATCAGCACCCCATGTGGTACCTGCTAACTTTTTCATGATGGCCATGCGAAGTTTTGCCCTTAGCTGTATTTTGTTAATCTGTGATTTCCATGTCATTCGGCGGTCTAGTGTGATTCCTAAGTATGTTGGTGTTTCATCTCCTCGTACTGCCTGTCCATTTAATTGCAGCTTTGCTTGCTGTGGTTTATTTGACAAGGTAAAAATAGTGTGTGTAGTTTTTTGTTCATTTATTTTGAGCAACCACTTTTTGGACCAACTTTCAAGGGCTAGCAGTGAATCCTGCATGCGGAACTCTTGCTGTGGAGATGTATTGTTCTGAAGTCCACATGGCCAGGTCATCAGCGTAGAGGGAGTTGTGGACATTCTTGTGGATGTTTTCTGTTACATCGGAGAACTGAAACGAAAACAGAAATTATCAAGAGACTAGGAAAAGGTGAAACTGTGTCTTCATTTGCGAGGATTTTTAATGTTGGGAAAGCTACCGTCTCTGACATCAAAAGTAACAAGGATAAAATTATGAGTTTTGCATCGAAATTGGATAGTGAAAATGGGTCGAAGAAACATAAAACCACGAGAAATCCGAAAGATTTGAAATTGGAAGAGGCTTTGTATATATGGTTTGTGCAAAGAAGAAGCAAAGGGGAACCTATCTCTGGCTCTCTATTGTGTGAAAAGGCACTTCAGTTCAACAATCAACTTGACGGTCCTCATGACTTTAAGGCTAGGCAGGGATGGTTAAGAAACTTTAAATCTCGTCATGGCATACGAGAATTGGAGATTCAAGGGGCATCTTTATCTAGCGATGCAACTGCCGCTGAAAATTTTAAAGAAACATTCTTGGCATTTTTGGAAGAAGAAGGTTATTTACTCGATGATGTGTATAATGCCGATGAGACTGGCTTATACTGGAAATCATTGCCTCAAAAACCACTTGCATCTCAGCGCGAAGCAGCTGCCCCTGGGTTTAAAAAGTGCAAAGAGAGAGTAACCATTTTGGTAGCCGCGAATGCCAGTGGAAGTCATCGTTTACCGGTGCTAATGATCGGCAAAGCCAAAAAACCACGTTGTTTAAAGAATGTGACATGTCTCCCATTGTGTTACAAAGCACAGAAGAGTGCTTGGATGAATAGTGAAATATTTCTTGATTGGTATACAAATCAGTTCATCCCAAATGTGAAGAGGTTGAGAGAACAAGAAAAGAAAACTGAAAAGTAATTCTTCTACTGGACAATGCACCATCTCATCCAGAGACGGATACATTGAATGCAGTTGATGCAAATTTTAAAGTAATTTTTCTGCCTCCCAATGTAACAGCACTGATTCAATCAATGGATCAGGGTGTTATAGCAAAGCTTAAAAAGATGTACAAGAATGAAGTCATGCGTCGTTTATTGTTGGCTGAAGATGAAGAAAGTGTGGTGGCGTTTTCCAAAAAGCTTAATCTCAAAGACTGCTGCTATATGTTAGCTGATGCTTGGACCACCCTGTCACAAGATAATCTCAACAAGGCTTGGAATAGATTGCTTGGGAAAAAAGGAGGAAATGAAACTACTGCAGTGGACACAAATGATGATTGTATAAATGAAGTTGTGGAACTGTTTCAAGCAATGCCCGGATTTTCGGACTGTGACAAAGATATGCACACATGTGGCTAGAAGATGATAATGATTCTGGTTTTCAGTTTTTGAATGTCGAAGAAATTTTGTCTTTTGTGCAAGAAGAAAACCAAATACATGTAGTGACCGATGATGAAGACTCCTCAGAAGTACATGATGTACTTGTAGATTATGAAGAAAACCCAAAACGTCGACCAAGTCCTGAAGAGGCCTTTATAGCACTAGAAACAGCGATGGCTTGGTACGAGCAAGAAGATGACAGCTGTCCTACACAGCTTCTGCTGTTGAAGAGAATGCGGGACTTAGCAGCCAAAAGGAGACTATCCAGTTTGGTGCAAAAGAGGATTCCTCATTTTTTTAAATAGTGGGCTACATCTGTGCAAGTACATGTATACGTAAGTTGCGCCTGGTTTTGAATCGTTTGTAATGTTATTTTGAAAACATTTCTCTTTCTTAACAAAAATAATTAATACAAGTAGTGCATGCACTGCAGTGTAATAAAAGATTTTGGTGATACAGTGATCTAATACAGTGTGGGTATTATTATTACAGTACAAGTAAATATGTTTTATAGTGTATTTTCCTTGTGATGGTTAATTATTTTTAGAAATATGTGTACATGTACTCGATACATCATGTAATCCAATTATCCGAACATTTGATTATCCGAACGATGCTCGGTCCCATGGGGTTCGGATAAATGGAGTTCTACTGTATACTATTTTCTAAAAATAACTATTCATGTAAAAGGTTACGATTTAAACATGTTACCCCCCCCCCCCTTTCCGCCACGCCCCTCCCCCCAATATATATGTTTTATATACATATGCATTAACGTTACACCTCCACGTGAGACACTGTCTGCTTCATAGCGGGCAGCCATTTTTTGTCTTCCTTGTAACGTGAGTTTGTTAACACTTTTAGACTATTATGTTTATTTCTTTTTTCTGGGAAAACAAATATGACATAAAACTTATTTGTCAAATGGCAGTTGTTGCTCATTATTTTTTCCTCCATAATCATCATCATCATCAGTTGCCATCTCCACAACGAAGGTTGGCTGTAATGGATCTCCAACGTCTTCTGTCTCTTGTCTTGATGGTGCACTCTGATAGACTCTTTCCTGTCCATCTCTTGATGTTGTCTTCCCACTTATAGCGCTGTCTTCCCCTTGCACGTTTGCCTTCAACTCTCCCTTCTGTTATGGTCTTCTGTAAGGTGTTATGCCTTTTTATGTGGCCAAAGTATTTTAGCTGCCGAACTTTGACCTCCCTCATTAGTTCTCTTTTCATACCTAGATTTTCTAGGACCTCCTTATTTATTTTCATCTCTTTCCATGAGATACGCCCCATTCTTCTATATATCCACATTTCAAGAGCCTCAATTCTTTCTTCCAACTGCTTATTCATCGTCCATGTTTCTGCACCATACAGAAATGCAGAATATATATAACACTTTATGATTCTCAGTTTTAATTTGTGAGATAACTGTTTGGATGTCAGTATATGTTTCATGTTGTTGAATGTAGCTTTGGCCATTCCTATTCTCTTCTTGATTTCTGTTTCACATCTGCCATCTTCTGTTATTATATGACCGAGATATACGTAGCTCCTGACTTGTTCCAGGATTTCCCCATTTACGCTTATCTTTAATGTGGGTTTATCGTCTGTTTTGCTAATTATCATAGTTTTTGTTTTCTCAATATTAATGTCGAGTCCATATTCATGACTTATACAGTTCACTTGCTTCATTAGTTCTTGTAACTCCTGTTCGCTTTCAGCTAACAACACGGTATCATCTGCATATCTAAGGTTGTTTATTGACCTTCCACTGATGTTCAGTCCTGGTATTTCCTGTATCTGTTTGAAAATTTTTTCGGTGTATAAATTAAATAGGCAGGGGGACAGCACACAACCTTGTCTGACACCTCTTTTTATGTCTATGTATGGTGAATAATTCCTTCCAGATCTTACTGTGGCAGTTTGCTCCCAATAAAGGTTACTGAGTATTCTTATATCTTTTCCATCAATACCTATGTCTTCGAGGCATTCAATTATTTTCTCATGATGGACTCGGTCAAAAGCCTTCTTATAGTCAATGAAGCACATATACATACTTTTTTGGACCTCTGTATATTTTTCTGCTAATATTCTTAGGCAAAATATTGCCTCTCTTGTTCCACTGTTCTGTATAAAACCAAACTGTTCTTCCTGGATTTCGCTGTCTACTTTACTTTTTATTCTTTCCTGTATGATTTTGAGCAGTATCTTAATTGCATGACTCATCAGGCTGATTGTTCTGAAGTCTGAACATTCTGTTGAATAAATTGTCATCTTTTAAATAACGTTAATTAAAATCAGGTTACAACCTTTATGTAAACTACATATACTTAACCTACATTTGAAAATTTAAAATCCAATATTTTTATTTAGGCTTTTAGGCCTACTCAAATAAGGTTTAACAAAAAACATCATGCAGTAAATTAAATACGGGACATTTTTAGAATACGTTTCTTCACCCACACACTAACTTGCATTACGGCTGATTTCCTTTGTGGGAAGTGAGGAACCACACAAAAAGAATAAGCTAATAAGCTGACCGAAGTAAACTGATCAATAACAAAAAAATCATTCGCTACTCGAAAGAGCATTGACAATTAGTTTTTGACTATTATATTTACAACAACGTAATAATCATGCCAACGTACCATGAGCTATATATATATATATTTAATGATTTTTGTGCAGGGGGTTCCCTGTGACCTCAAAATTATTTCTTGTGTTCCATCAGGATAAAAAAAGTTTGCGAAAGGCCAACATAAACATTAAAAGAAGGGAAATGATTTTTTAATTGTCCTGCATTTTCGCAGTTGATTATTTCCCTTGATATAATAAAGTAATGTCACTATGTTATTATGTGAGAGATTAAAATGTACCTTGATAAAGGAATTGCATTGACAATTTATGCTTTCTGCAATCAGCAGAACATAGAGGTTTAGAGCGTCAAACGTGTAAAAATATAGATCTCATATAAAGTTAAATATACATACACGTATTTTTAAAAAGACCCAATCAAAATAGAACATATCTGATACAGACTTGGGAATCTACGACAACTCAGACAGCCCATAGAGTGTGGGAAAACCTAAACAACATCCCTTGGTGTAAATAATGCTCCTTTATGTTTGTTTACCAATTATAAGTGAAAGGTAATCCCACGGCAGACACTACCTTAGGATGTGAAGAGTTAGAGACCTCACCTTTACTAAGTATTACCAGTACGAGGTTGACAGCCAGTTCTTTTACTCCCTGCCTTTGCCTGCTCTAAAGCACGAGAGTCAGATACCTATTGTTACAGCTAGAGCATGATAAAGCTTGATTTCGAACTCGTCCTCTTAGTCTCTAAGCTAAAGCGTTTTAACCACTCTGCAACACGAACTTTATTAGCACAATGACTACTCAGTAACGATGTTCGGTTGGATGGGAACTTTGAATCTGCCATACCCCCAACTGGACGGTTGTAGATTCAAGGTCGTTTCTGTAGGGCTAGTTTGTTAATTTCATACAGCAGTGTATTCCGGATTTGAGTAACCCTCACCGATGAGAGCGTCGTGCTGATAACGCGAATGTCGTAGGTTCGATCCCCACACTGGCAACCATGTTCTCTCTGTTACAGTTGGGATTATTGAAAGTGATTTGTTCTTGAAATATGAGTGACATTTAATGCATCATGCTGATAACACCTTGATGAATGACGTGGGGTTACAACATCGAACGTTCAAATGATGAATAATTTGAGAATGCCTTGTTGGATGGGTCCACATGCAAAGACATTTTAATACGACGAATAACAGTTCATTGGCAAAAAGTTATAAAGTACATACATTTTAAACAAGCTCCTCTCAGTCTTGTCTGGTCAATACATAACTGGCCGCTGTACTGAGGTGTGTGCAGACGACGACACCGGAGTAATGTGGGACAGATTATGTAGACTAAGGAATATTAACGAAATTCCTTCTCAAAATATTTATAAATCTTCTCTCTTACTTCTGCATTACTTGTAGTACATTGTGGCGGCCCTCGAAACACTTTAAGCCACATGAAAATATATAATTCCTAAAAAATCGCAGGAGCTATCACAAGACGTCCTTCTTCGACGACTACAATTGACGAAAGGCATGGAACCAACCGTTTGCATAAATTAGTGCAGAACGAATTACGTCAATGCAAAAAATACATTAATAAACTGCTTTAACAAGGTCGGATCATGAAAGTCAACTGAAGGCGCTAATGATATCAGACATCGTGCCAGAAGTTAGGCACACGATTGAAACGGATTATAATGTACTGCCTAAACCAGGCTGACATGAATATTTGACCGAAGAGTTGGCTTCTCCTTTTCTCACCTTGCTCATGTTCACGGACTACCAGGTGAATCCACCGTCCACGCTAGGAGACCCTCTACCCTATTTGATTACCTCGTGCTTTCATTGATCATAGTCGTAATTTTCTTTAGTGTTCCTTACAGAGCAAGAAGCCACCAGTGCAGCTGGTCCCCTTGAAAGAAGCCTGCAACAAGCCTCCACATACTCCTGGAGGATGTCAATACTGTGGCTATTTGGTTTTCTTACTCGATAAGATTGCCAGCTCCAAGCACAACCTCATGTTTACTCGCCACGTACGACATGCCTGAAAGAGCAGTTGTCCCGTTCTTTTTTGTCTCATCAGAGACCCGAGGCAATGTTATATGGGCATTTGTTAAGCCTTCAATATGTATTTATGTATTTACCTTCCGTTGTTCGTCCAGGTTCCATTTGCCCTTCATCACTTTCGGCCATGGCTTCTGAACTTTCTTCAATATTGTCATTTTCAACTGTTTCCACAGGCGTGGCTTCCGCTTCACTTGTTTCAGACGAGCTGCCCTTTTTCGGAGCAGTACCAGATTTTGTCTTCGACCTTTCTCTGAAAAACAATGAATCAAATGCCTATGTCAGTGCATTTCATATGTGATAGCCAGATCTCAATAAACCAGCCCAGACAATACAAGACAGTCAAAACAGAACCAGACAACCGTGACAGAACCAGACAAACGTGACAGAACCACACACCCGTGACAATATCGGACATTCATGGCAGTACACGACAGTAAGGACAGAACCAGACAATCAGGACTGTATCAGACAGTCAGGACAGTTCAAGACAGTCAAGAAAGAACTAGAAAAACCAGGACAGTACCAGACAACCAGGACAGTACTAGACAGGACAGTACCAGACAGTTAGGTCAGTACCAGACAAGCAGGAAAGTATCAGTCAGTTAAGGCTATACCAGGTAGTCAGGACAGTACCAGACAATCAAGATAGTACCAGACAGTTAAGGCAATACCAGACAGTCAGGAGATTACCAGACAGTTTAAAGAGTACTAGACAGTCAAGGCATTACCAGACAATCAGGACAATACAAGTCTGAAGTATGACTGTCTGAATTTAATGTTGGATTTATCTTGACTTGTAGCCCTGTTAGCACGTGCAGTATGACTTCTCGTCGCTGACGTGGTCTCGTTATACATATGTATAACTCTGATGAAGTTTATGGCGATAACGCGCTGGGAACTGGGTTCGATCAAAGCACAGGGAATATAATTTATGCAAATTTTTTCAGAACCAGTGGGTCCTAATGATATCCTTCTCGCCTCCCCCCCCCCCCCCCCCGGATCTCCGGGGAAGTGAGGTCCCATGCCTAGCCCTCTCGAATAAGGGTGATAAAAAATAGGAGGTGCCGTGTGCAAGTTGCGCACGTTAAACATCTCTCTTCTGAGTAGGCCATACGGCCGCCGCCTTGGCAAAAAATTAAAAAATTTACGAAACATACGCACCACACAAATATTTATGGGCTGTGCGATTCCTATATACTCACATTGGGATTCCCGCCGGGGCTACGAAGTTCGTGCACTGTGCTAAGATCCCCCTTACGCGATCTAAAGGAGGAGGTCGGAGCACTGATGGAGTTGTCCATGTGCAATGAAGATAGTCCTTAACAATTAAACCAAACCAAGTAAAGCAAATATATGACACTATTGACCAATTATGAAATTGTTATTTTTGCAAACTTGCTGTCACGAGAGGGTTGATTGTTACAGAAATTATAAAGTATCCTGGACACAAAGTTGTATCAGGTGATACCAGGATAGTGCCAGATAATTGACTGGTCTTATAAGTAATACCCCCTTCTCTGAAAAGAGTAAGGGTGTATGGACATCAAAGGCAGGATCAAGCTGTATAAGTTCCTAGGGAAGATGGTAATATATTACCCTAAGTTCCTACTTGCTCCTCTCCAGATCCTCCTCTGTGTATATATTAGCTCTGCTAGGGGTATTAACTAAACTATCTACCAACAAGAACTGTAACTTAACTTAAATAATTTAAGTAAGTCTGCTGGTAAATATTTACAATTTATATTTACAAGTTTTCTTTTCTATTTGAAAATATCCCAAAGAACTCAAAAGTTGGTTACAACATTAACTAAATAACACACTTGAAAACAACTGTTCATAGTTATTTACAGTCTTTTAAAATTATAGAAATGTTCTCCTCTCTTGGCTGAAATCACTCTAGTTGTAGAAGGTTTGTATGTTAAGCTTAAATCTATTTTGTTCACAGTTCCAGAATTTTTGTCTGCAAGAAAACTGTTTCTCCTCCAGGCCTTAGGATTTTGGTACCTGTCCCTCTAACAATCAAAGGGCGCTCGCACCGCTAAATCCAATAGTAGAGTCTGGCTCCTTAAGGTGGAAGTTAATTGCAGGATGCAACCTGAAATATATTTAATTTCACCACTATATTGCCTATCTCTATCTCTTTATCACAGAAGTAGGAGATGGGAGATGAGAGATAGTTTCAGACGACAGAGTGCAGACAGACGCACAGGTCATATCACATCAGCAATAACACAGTTCAGTTCACTGTGAATATATCTTTCTCCAATTCCTTGGTTATATCTATCTGTCCATGATTCGCCTCCATACATTTAGTAGGTCTTGTGTAAAATACTAAGTAATATCTTAATCAATACATTAAAGTAATTCCTTTCATCCTTTCCTATGTTTCTGGTGTGTGGTCAATTCCTTCAAGAAATAATTCTTTAAATACTTTTCTAAAACTATAGACACACTTTTGCTACCATTCTCAAATTATTTGAATATATACTGGCATAGACTTTGCCTCCAGAATTTTACACAGTAGTTCAAAACACATCTACACACTTCCTAACGCACAATTTAATTAATTAATAGAAATACGTATTGTTACAAAGTGATTTGCTACCCCTCATTAAATGTTATTAAGGCCCTTTAAAACCACCACTGATAACGGCGCTAAGATACCACCACTGTTTCTACGCTAAGTCTAAATGTTATAGTCTGTATACACCCACTGTTGCAAGTGTAGTGGTTCGGTCTATATCATCGCCACACAGGCTACTCATACATCTGTAATTCTCATCACGCAGACGTTGCGGGTATCATAACCCGTACTACTGGCGACCACTGATAATACAATCACTGATACTACAAAGTTGTGTGTTAATGTGATAAGTGAGGTGACGAAGTGAGTGTGTATTTGGAAGTCACTCAAAGTAACGTACACCATGAGTCATGGAATGGTGTAACGGCAGGCGACAGTTAATAACAGTTTATTTACATCACCATACGTTAACATTGTATACACACATAGTCAAATTACAAGTCATAGCAATACAATACTCCACTTCTCAGCTACTCCACTTCCCAGCATCATCCAAGATACTCTTAAACATTCATCAGCAGATATATATCAAGGCCTAAAGTCCTCACGACTCATCTTTGCGCTATAAGACTGCACACAGCAGTTAACATAAATAAAGGCCTAAAGTCCTCACGACTCATCTTTGCGCTATAAGACTGCACCCAGCAGTTAACATAAATAAACGCCTAAAGTCCTCACGACTCAATTCTGCGCTATAATACTGCACACAGCAGTTAACATAAATAATGGCCTAAAATCATCACGACTCAATTCTGCGCTATAATACTGCACACAGCAGTTCACATAAATAATGGCCTAAAGTCCTCATGACTCAATTCTGCGCTATAATACTGCACACAGCAGTTAACATAAATAAAGGCCTAAAGTCCTCATGACTCAACTCTGCGCTATAATACTGCACACAGCTGTTAACATAAATAAAGGCCTAAAGTCCTCACGACTCAATTCTGCGCTATAATACTGCACACAGCAGTTAACATAAATAATGGCCTAAAGTCCTCACGACTCATCTTTGCGCTATAAGACTGCACCCAGCAGTTAACATAAATAAACGCCTAAAGTCCTCACGACTCAATTCTGCGCTATAATACTGCACACAGCAGTTAACATAAATAATGGCCTAAAATCATCACGACTCAATTCTGCGCTATAATACTGCACACAGCAGTTCACATAAATAATGGCCTAAAGTCCTCATGACTCAATTCTGCGCTATAATACTGCACACAGCAGTTAACATAAATAAAGGCCTAAAGTCCTCATGACTCAACTCTGCGCTATAATACTGCACACAGCTGTTAACATAAATAAAGGCCTAAAGTCCTCACGACTCAATTCTGCGCTATAATACTGCACACAGCAGTTAACATAAATAATGGCCTAAAGTCATCACGACTCAATTCTGCGCTATAATACTGCACACAGCAGTTCACATAAATAATGGCCTAAAGTCCTCACGACTCAACTCTGCGTTATAATACTGCACACAGCAGTTAACATAAATAAAGGCCTAAAGTCCTCATGACTCAACTCTGCGCTATAATACTGCACACAGCTGTTAACATAAATAAAGGCCTAAAGTCCTCACGACTCAATTCTGCGCTATAAGACTGCACACAGCAGTTCACATAAATTAAGGCCTAAAGTACTCACCAAATATCTATGGCCTACACTAATCTTGGCCTACACAAATCTTTACTGCAGTTTATCAAATATGCTGTACACACAGCGAAAATATAAGTCGACATTTCCTTGCAACCCAACATTTAACTTGTCCAAAAACATTCCAAAGATCACTCCCCTTCCATAGGATCTACTCGTAACAGTTTCCCACACACCCGGGGGAAAAATTGATTCTATCATTTTTTTGAAAATTACCTCCCAAAACGAAAAAATTTAAAAGATAATGAAGTTCTAACATATGCTTACAAAAATCACCTTATTTTAAATCAAAATTATATATCTACAAAAAAATATCAGCGGTAAAGTGTAAAGTAACAACTAAAGCATCCATCATAATCATCCAAGCATACCAAAATTAATCTAATACAAAACCAAGCTAAGTACATTTAGTACAAAAAACAACCAATGGTAAGTGAAAGAACAAGATCAGGCAAAAGAAGAATGATCTGTAGTAAAGATGAGTAAGAACTCGGAATCAAAATCAAATCCATATGCTTATAACTAAGTTGGACAATTACATGTACAATAAATACAACTATCACAAGTAGATATACTATATCAAGACATCTAACCACTCCAACAATACAAGGAATGAAAGTATAAGTGTTGAAAGAAGACAAAGTATACAAGCAGAATCAAGTGAAACGAAGATGGGGTACGAAAGTATAAACAAGATATGAACACATATCGAAAAGACAACAGAAAGATAGAATGAAATGAAGAATAGTCACCAAAGACAAATAGAAAGCACAGGCACGAACGCAGTGAAAGTGAATAATAATACATACTAATAACTGTTTTGATCAGACAACGTATTTCAAAAATATATATAAACATGATCGATAAGCACAGAACAAAATGTCAAAGTATATCTGTACTAATATCACCCAAAAAAAATTAGTTTATAACTAAACAAAACCTAATAAGTAATTTAACCAAGTTACAAAAGTTATACATAACTAAAAATAAATAAATTATATGCATCGCACAAACAAGTAATAGCATTGCTATAACTAAGTATGACCAACGTACAATCAAGCGTTTAAAAAAATACATCATAACATAAAAAAACACCTTTTGAAGAACTAATCACTCTACATATCAATCATATTGCATAGTCAAATGCCGGGAACACACACAAAAAATTACAATGCTAAAGAACAATTCATTCCTTTCTTTTCAAGTACCATACAAACATATTTTGAAACGATAAGTTACATAAAAACACTATTCAATTTTTAAGTAATTCAAAACCACTAAAAAACTAATAATGAAATTATCTTTTAACAAAACGAGTGAAATATAAAACAAAAATTCTATCTCGAACAAACTCTTAAATCAACACATGTAAATGAGTTTGTGCATAGGGCTGGCAATCTCATCTTGTACAAAAACTATCCTAAAAAATACAGTTGAAAAAAATTCTAAGTTGAACAGAGTAGTATAAAGGACAATAATTACATGCTACACATTATCAATCACAATAATATATAAATAGCATAGAAATGTATTAACATGTCATCAAACTACCGACATAAAAATAACAATAAAAAAAAATTATGGCAATCAAATGATGCATAGAAATAATCATCATAATATTACAACGAAATTATATGTTATTCCAAAACAACAACATATCATGTACTAATATAGAATACAAAAATATTTACTATCTAAAAAAAAAATCAGACGCAAAATTTCCCACTCTCCTGAAAACATGTCCTGACCCTCCAAAGTAAACATCAGATGCTAGTTAGACGCTGACAGGTTTCGCTTGACTAAACACTCGAGCGTAAAGTTGACCTACATTTCTGACCGCTACATTTCTGTATCACAGGAGCACTGAGTCTTATCGCAAAGTCGCTTCTGTCAAAAAATACAAATGAAAATTTCCATTTTAATCAATGGTGAAATTTAATGAAGAAAAAACGTAGAAGTCAAATTGACAATTACCCAGCACCGCGGCTTGTGTAAAGTAATGGTCTCTTCACGCTGCCATCAACTCCTCTTTTATCACATCTAGACACCACAGAAGACTATCGGACAACTTGACCGGAACACTATGTCGTCATTGCCGTAGGCTGAAACAAAGTGTTATATTCACAACACCGAGACACTTTCTCGTGATGAACAACATTATCCGATATAGTATTTAAAACTCCACTGTTATTGTTACCCTGTCTATCTTGATTACAATTAACTCTGGGCTCATGTTGAGCAAAGTTAGCATAGTTCCTCTTGTTATTTGTCCTATGATGAAAATATTTATCATTACAGTTGCCTTGTTTACAAATAATGACTTTAGTCTTTCGCTGAGCCAAGTTCCACTTAGTGCATATAAATGTTTTTCTTAAAGCACCACAACATTGAAACCCCCCCCCCCCCGCCCCAATCCCCCCAAAAAATAATGCCTTCACTAGCTCTGAAGGGCTAGTGCAACATTTGTAGAGCTACTATCTCTATTGAATTTAATGTTATTTCCTCTCTTATGACAAATGTTATGACTATAACTCAAATTAGCATTGTTGTTGTTAACATATCTTCTTTGACAAAAATGTCCACCAGACAGCACTTGCTTTCTAGTAGCAAAATTATCACCAGATTGATAGTCTTTCTTATAGTTATCTCTACTATAATTTCCAGAATTCTTCGTATCAAAATGTTGAAATCTGCTAGATTGTTTACAGTTCTTTCGAGAATAAAAATTACCCCTTGATGAATTCCCTTGCGACTGTTTACTCTTGGGATTATCTCCCTTACTAACACTGTTCTTCTTTTCACATATGGGAATATGTT
This sequence comes from Oreohelix idahoensis, assembly GCA_024509875.1. Taxonomy (NCBI): domain Eukaryota; kingdom Metazoa; phylum Mollusca; class Gastropoda; order Stylommatophora; family Oreohelicidae; genus Oreohelix; species Oreohelix idahoensis. Next base: position 205,127 of record JAMPIV010011710.1, on the reverse strand, counting down.
TATCAAACGCTTCAAACTGACTGTGCTGAGTTTGACAAGTAATCAGACTATTAGAATGTTTATTCCCTGTTACAAATTTATCAGAATTTGCAACAGTTAACACCTGATTGATCTTAGGAGCTTTAACCTGCAATTTCTCACATTTCTTATCGTAATTAACAGAACTGGCTGCTATACTAGAATCTTTATTGGTCTGACGCCAAGAATTATTAATAGATTCATCAGTAACATCAGAACTAGGAAAGTTGTATTTCCCACGAAAAGATCTATATTTACCATCTATGACCTCTCTATGAGCAAAAAGTGTATGGGGCTGACTTTTCGCAACTTTCTGTCTATCACTGTCAACATTGACAGAAGACCACATTTTTTTATTCAAGACAATGTCAAGCAGGCCATCTACTCGTTTTCTGGCCTCTGAAATTTCAATATCTTTATGCGCAATCTCTTGACTAAGTTTCTTATTTAAATCATTAAGAGCTAAAACTCTGCAACCTTCTTCTGCTAGCAATTTCTCAATCTTAGCAACCTTCTCTTTCTCAGCCGTCAACTCTACTAATGTCTCTTTCTCGTACTGTTCTTTATTTGATCTCAACTGAGTCAACTCTAGTTATAGTGACTGAATCTTAATATAATCATTGCTATTATTAAGCTCATTAATCTTTTCTGGAATCATCGCATTCTTTTCTTCCTGATGAAGACCAAGATTCGCAATATCATCCATTAAATCAAGAAGTGTTTCTGTATAAGACCTATCTCGTCCATTGGTCTCAACTTTTAATTTCTCATACATCTCTTTATTCTGTTGGGCCTCTTGCGTAATATTTTTCACCTCAACATTCTTATCTTTCATCTGGACCTCCAATTGCTTTATTTTCAACAATGCTGAATCCAAACTTGCCTGCACATTAGCAAGTTCTGAGTTTGATTTATACAAATCACTTGTAAGTTCAGAGACTGTTTCATGTAGCTTATTCACCTCAGGAGTACTTTCTAAGCAACATCCCCTTTGCTCTAGGTTACTCTGTTTTATGTCTCCCATTTGCTTTTTCTCTTCTAACATCCTTTTCTGATATCTCTCCTCGATATCATCAAATTCCTTTTGACATATCAATCTTGTTATTTCAACCTCAGTCAGCTCACGGCCTTTATATGGTTCAAGGTATTTGTCATATACAGACATTTTATAAGAGTTCCAAACTGATACTATTAAATACCTTTCAACAAATTGCAACTATTCCTAATTATCGTCAAATCAATTTCTGTTCAAAGAACCTTTATATGGCCATATCCATATCATGGAAGTCAACATATGTCATATAGCCATAAATTACTTATGAATCAAATTCTACTTATATGTCACTATAGACATAAACAACAATAACAACAGAATAAGCAATGCATAGAAATCAGAAGGCTTGGTGACATGCGTGAAGTGACACAATTTACACTTATCTGAAAAAATCACTTATCTGTCAATATTCCGTTCCCCTCCGCTGGACATTGGATATCACATAATTTTGACGATAAAACTGTCCACCGCAGAAAAGTACTGGAACTAGGCTTTCTTCCGTTCAGGTCCTCGCTTCAGTAAGGTATGTGCTCCAATACTGCATAGGAGCACATGATGACAGTAACAGGAACACAGCAAACCCGCTCTTGACTTGAGGTAAACTTGCAAAATGACTGGTACAACTGCACATATACTCGAACTTGTACACGCTATTCTTCCGCCGTTGGACCTCTTCATAACCTGTTTGCTCGCTCCTTGAAAATTTCGCTGCACATCTGATAGCGAATGTTGTAGACTATAGACGTTGTTGTGTTGTACAAGAATGACATAGGTTGACAACCGTCACTGCTAAAAAGCTGATTATTACCACGATAATAAGGCGTGCGTGATTTTCCAACTGCGCCACACAGGCAGATTACAAACTAGGTCACCGTTTTAAAGCACAGGAGATTAAAGCCACGCTGAAAAGTCAAATGTCACTGTGTCTACACGCCACCCAGGCTAATCATAGAAGTAGGTCGAAAACTTCTTAATACCAACGCCACACAGGCACTTCTTAAATGATACTATATGATGCAGATACCAAAACTACGCCACATAAGCTATCAACACGAATATCGTAGGTGTCATATCCTTTTAAACTGAAAACCACCAAATGTTACAAAGTGATTTGCTACACCTCACTAAATGTTATTAAGAACCTTTAAAACCACCACTGATAACGGCACTAAGATACCACCACTGTTTCTACGCTAAGCCTAAATGTTATAGTCTGTATGCACCCACTGTAGCAAGTGTAGTGGTTCGGTCTATATCTTCGCCACACAGGCTACTCATACATCTGTAATTCTCATCACGCAGACGTTGCGGGTATCATAACCCGTACTACTGGCGACCACTGATAATACAATCACTGATACTACAAAGTTGTGTGTTGATGTGATAAGTGAGGTGACAAAGTGAGTGTGTATTTGGAACAGTCACTCACAGTAACGTACACCACGAGTTATGGAATGGTGTAACGGCAGGCGACAGTTAATAACAGTTTATTTACATCACCACACGTTAACATTGTATACACACATAGTCAAATTACAAGTCATAGCAATACAATACTCCACTTCTCAGCTACTCCACTTCCCAGCATCATCCAAGATACTTTTAAACATTCATCATGTGCTTGAGTTTCCCAAAATGTATGCATAATTTTGTCTCAATGTGCAAATATGAAATTATCTTCCTGATTCCTGGAGCGATTTTATTCATCTAAGGCTTAAAATATGCCCTGAATTAATCTTCATCCATCTAAATAATTGACTTTATATTACATTCTTTAGTTTTATTCTATGCGTAGCCTAAACAGCAAAATTTTGGACTTGTCTGATGTTTCGATGCATTCCACTCGAGATTTCTCCATTACTATAGCATTTCCCATGGAAATCTTTGCACAGACTTATAGATGAACCTTCCTATGTGTGATTTCTTGACCTCTGCCATGCTGTACTTCGCTCATAAGTCTGTTGTTAAATTGCATATCCAACGGGTTTGCACATATTTGAAACTCCATGCTGAATGCCTAATCGTTATTTGTAAACAACCGAATAAAGACGGCGTTTCATTGGTTCTGCTATCCTATAGTATTTATAAAGTATGCCGTTCCGTACAAAGAAGAAAAACAATTGATGGCATAGCATTTCAAGACATTTGTTTCTGAAACCACCAGAGGAAGAGAAATAGAATGAGACTAAAACAAAAATTACCTTGTGAAGAACACTAGACATAGACAGGCAGGAGATAAAAAAGACAGGGACAGATTTTGAACGGATAACTCTGGGCTGGGCGGCTCGGAGTCTACTTATTGAAGGCCTGTGCTACAAGGGGAACCACCAGTTAATGAATACATGAATTTAAATGTTAATAATGAAGCTGCTGGTATGCTGTGATTAACGATGTTGGTGTTGATGTTGACGATAAAGATGTTGCTTATTTTGACATTAAAGTTGTTCTGATTATTTTAGCTTTTCATTATAATGATCCACATGAAATGCGCCATATTCATCACTTGCACTAGAAAAAGCTGTGGTTTCTCTGAAATGTAAATTTTGTTGTCCTAAAAACATTTAATAACTTAGATGTAAAAAAGAATATAAGTAAAACAATAGAAAATTTAACGAGAAAAAAAGAAAACAGAATTTATGAGACAAAAAAGTATAAAAGGCAAACGCTTTGATAACAGTAAGAAACACGGTAAGAAAAATCTGTGAAGAAAATATAACGACTTCACAAGAAGAAGATGGTCAACAAAGCAGATTTTATGAGAAAAGACAAAAACACTGACGTTTGGAGAAGATTTTGACAAGAAGAAATATAAAAAGAGAAGATTGAAAAGTATAAAAGAATGTTTTTGTAATTTAAGAAGAAAAGGTAATCAAAGAATGAATAAAATTAATACACAACACTCGAGAGACAAGTACATTTTGAGGATATCAAGAAAATAGTAAGCGTCGTTTTAGAAAAAGGGGACAAAATAACACGGAAATAAGAAGATGGAAAATAACAGGGATTTAAACTGCGACTTCGCTTCAGAACTTCATCTTGCCTTTGGAAAACACAGCTAAGCTGTTTGGCGATTGGACAGCTGTGTCACGGAATGAATCTGGCGTGCCCACTTCTAGATCTATCATTCACTACGGCCGTACTCATTTTAAGTGAAGTACTGCTTATTTACTTCTTTTTCCGTGGTCAGCACTTTCTTTCTTTCTTTCTTTCTTTTTCTGCTTGTGTGACAAATATTTTGTAGGTGCAAACATTTGTTGACACTCCTCTCTGTGATGTCACCTGTTTGTTACCCGTTCATCCTAGCTTGCGGTGAGAACTGAGATAAGATAGTCGCCGGCGTGTTTAGATTGAACCGCTGATAAGACGACTCGTTTGGTAACCCAGATGGGCAGACACGGAGTTTTGCGTACTGATACGACAGATAACGAGATTACTGTCTGGGTGACACATTCTGGACAGCCAAATATGATATAATCGCTTCCGGTCACTTGGTTAAAAGTAATCATGGATTTATTACATTTGATACAATATGAGTCTACAAATGAGTTTGCAAGAGTGTATGCAAGGTCCCAGATGTCTATATATGGTAATAAGTAAACTTTTGCTTCACGCACCTTATTTCACGTGGAATATTTTTGAAATCATCACACCCTATCTGCATGATTTGAAATGATTTGATCTTTTTGATTACATTCATTACAACAATGCGTTGGAAGATAGGAATTTAGTCTGACCATTTCGCAGTTTTATTTCTCTGTGAATTTCACGCTCGCCAAGACAACATCAGACTTCGATAGAGTGAAGACCAGATTCATAATTCCTTTTTTTAACCGGACCTTTTATTGGAGAACCAAATAAGACTTACAAAGCACAGGAAATCTCTACACTTTAATAAGGAACACCGGGAGTAGGAAACTGAAGAAAGACACGGAGTCAGAGGGAATTGAAGTTAAAATTAAGAACACCCCAGACGCGAGTAAGAGACCGATTCAAGTTTCTTTTATTCATCTGAGCAAAAGGTCTGTGAGTCAGGATTGGCCTATTTGTGGTACCAGCAGAAATTACTATCTCTGGAACAAGAATGGAACCGTGGCTTAAGCTTTAAGACAAGCACTCACGTGGTAGACTCTCCTTGACATTTCTGGGAAACGAGCTACCCCCGACAACTTTGATCAGAGACGCGCGTGAGCAGAGTGAAAAGAACCAACTCATAAGAAGGAGCAGAACAGTCATTGGCAGCTAAGTTCAAATATATGCTGCCACTTGAACTTCTTGTAATATCTCACATTCCCTAAAGACTATGATGGTAACTTTTCTTGATCAATAACTATTTGATTATAAAATTTTGTTACTTGTAATGCTACAAATTTAACTTCGATTTAATCATTTTAAAGTTACTGCACGTTTGTCTCAGTCAAATTACTACACACACTCTAAACAGAGGTATACTAGAATATTAGAATTCCACTGAGTAAATCAGGGGTGGGGGCTTAAACGAGCTGAAAGTAATAAGTGCTTAAATCCTTCACAAAAGCGTCGTCAGAATTACAGAGTTAACATACTCTTCCAAAGCAGCATTGTTCTCGCTTATTCTGAATATCTTGTGAATACTCCCTTTGTATGTCTTCACCCTTCTATCTACATCTCTGCCAAGAGTAATCTTGTGCGAAGGTAGATACCTTTGAAGCCCATATTAGATACTCTTGAGTTTTGGCCATATTGGACCACTACTGCAAAGCAGGGGAGGCAATACCATCACAAGCTGCAAGATACTTTCGTGTTCTTCACATAACATAAGGAGTGTGACGACAGGAAGTCGAGGGTTGACGTCTATAAACTGCAACGAATGTTTTTCTTGTTGCCTGTCTAACTTCTAATCATTGTCTATTGGGGATCTTTCGAGTGATAACAAAATCCAGCCGACTGAGAAACAACTGTAGTTTCATACACTTCAGTTCAATTATCAGTGAATCTTAATCATTATGAAGGGATCATAATTTGTACAATACCATTAAATATGGTCACTTACTGAATATTTTTTGTCATTACTTACGCCAGTGTTTCATTACCTTTTAGAGGTCCCACACCCCTTTACAGCATCTTAAGAAGCCTCACACCCCTTTAAAGCGTCTTAAGAAGCCTAACATCTCTTTAAAGTGTCTTAAGAAGCCTCACACCTCTTTAAAGGGTCTTAAGAAGCCTCACATCTCTTTAAAGTGTCTTAAGAAGCCTCACATCTCTTTAAAGTGTCTTAAGAAGCCTCACATCTCTTTAAAGTGTCTTAAGAAGCCTTGCAACCCTTTACAACATCTTAAGAAGCCTCGCACCCCTTTATCCTGTAGCTAGCCAAAAATGCTAAAAAGAGGTTAAAGTTTATTTTGAGAAAATATTATTTACAAAATATGACCTAGGTTCTGGAATCTAAACACGTTGTAAATTACCTATTTTGTACAAATCCATTTGAGTTCTGTGTATTATATATTGTTTATGATGATTCGCGATCTAAAAAACATCTGGCATGTCTTGCGCCCCCGCAGGTAAGTCTCGCACACCTTGCTAAGAAGCACTGACGTAAGCGAACGTGGATTTGATAAAGGGAAGTAACTAGAAAATAGACAAGGGAATTAACAAAGAATTATATAAATTTTGAGAATATCATCTTAATGCTGTTGACAACCAACCGTTATGTAGGGGTCGGAATGGCTAAGAGGAATGGCGTCCGCCTCTAGTTTCCAGTAAAGGGAATATATTTGATGTAAATTCAGTGGATCCTAATGACGTCATACTCCCTCCTGATCTCATGGTTATTGAGATTTGATGCTTATCCTCGGATAAGGGCGAAAAAATATGAGGTCCCGTGTGCAAGTTACTTAGTCGTTCAGCTTCTACCGTGAGATGAGAGGTTTGGAAGAGAGAGAGCACCAGACTATCCTATCGGCTGTCTTCCTCATGGCCTGGTTCCATTCTAGTCCTCGGTCCTTCAAAGATTGTCTAATGTTGTCCTCCCAGCGGACTCTGGGTCGTCCTGGGGGTCTGGATCCAGGGCTCTTTGTTTCCCATGCTTGTCGTAGTAGCCGATCTTCTCCCATTCTGCAGACATGGCCAAACCAACTTAGTTGGGACTGTTCTATTTGGGTCTGCAGGGGGTGGGATTTTAGGCTTTGTCGAATCTTCTGGTTGTGGACCATGTCTCTGCTTGTTACTTCAACCACCTTCCTCAGATACCTCATTTCTGCGGTTTGGATCTGGCTTTTGCACATGACTCGCATCCATATGTCAAGACTGGGACATAGGTGGAGCGGTATACAGCCATCTTCGTTTTCTTACCAAACTCTCTCTTGCTGAGGAATTCTCGATTTATGGCCTGAAAAAGTCTCCCGGCTGCTGCTTTTCGAGTGGCCTACTCTTTTTTGATGCCTCCCTTTCGGTCTATAATAGCTCCGAGATATTTAAAGTGGTCGACCTGCTCCAGGACCTGTTCTCCCAGCTTAATCTGATGTCTACTTTCTTCTCGTGATATCACCATCGATTTTGTTTTAGAGCTGCTTATGACCATCCCTCTCTTCTCCAGCTCTTCTTTCCAGACTGACAGGTTGGATTGGAGATGTGCCTCTGATTTAGCAATCAGGCAACATCATCAGCAAATGCCAGCTCTGAAATACAGACCTGTCTCATCTTCCAGGACCCCACTGAATACTTTCTTGTTCTCTCCTTACATGCCTTGATAACATCGTCCATGAGGAGTATGAAAAGATAAGGTGACAGGATATCACCTTGTCTTACACCAGTGGTGGTCCTGAACTCTTCTGACTTATGGTTTGCTGTCCTCACATAATTTCTGCAAGACTTGTAGAAGCTCTGTATAGCATGAATCAGAGGTGCTGGAATGTTCTTCATTGCCAAACAGTCCCAAAGTTTGCTCCAGGGGACCCTGTCAAACGCCTTTTCCAGATCTATGAAACAGAGATGGATCTCACTCTTATACTCAAGAGCCTTTTCACTCAGCTGTCTGAGTGTGAAGATTAGGTCTTGAGTACTTCGGTTAACTCGGAATCCACACTGGACCTCATCCAATTGTGGCTCAGCTAGGCGTCGGAGTCTCTGCTCTAGGATTCTAGAGTAGATTTTACCAGGGACACTGAGAAAGGATATGCCTCTATGGTTTCCACATTGTCGATTGACACCCTTTTTGAAAATTGGTGTTAGGATGGCAATCTCCCAATCCTTCGGTATATTCTTGTTGCATCACGCTGCCTGTAAGACCCTTAAGAGTAATAGGTCGCCTGATGCTCCCATGTACTTAACCATTTCTTGTGTTATACCATCATGCCCTGCTGCTTTGCCCATCTTGATTTTCTCCAGAGCTGCCTTCAGTTCTTCCATCTTTATGTCATCTTCACCATCATTGGTTTTCTCTTCTGTGCTTGTGGTTATCGTTTCAGATGCTTCACCATGCTGACCATCCAGGAGTTCTGAGAAATATTCTTTCCATCTTTCCATTACTTCCTTCGGGGCAGTAAGCAATTTGCCTTGCTTGTCCTTTATAAATTTGAGAGGGCATTGTTTTTCCTTCCTCATGTTCTTTAGGATCTTATAGAAAGATTTCTGGTTTTCTTGCGCATCTTTTCCTAGCTCTTCTCCAAATTCTTCCCAGGACTTCTGTTTTGCTGCTAGTACCTTGTTCTTTGCTTCTGTTCTGAGTATCACATATTCTCTATGTTTATCTATTTGTCATGCTGTGTTTTTAGCTCATAAGTATTGTTTCCATGCCTTTTCTTCTCTCTTATTTTCTCTTTGACTTCCTCTGTCCATCAATGTGTCCTTTTTCTCTTGTTCCCAAGTCGGACTTCACCACATGCTTCTGCAGCAGCTGTCTTTATAATATAAAGTTGCGCACGTTAAAAATCTATTGGCAGTTGGAAGTTGTAAAGAGCAGGCCGTACGGCCGCTGCCTTGCAAAATTTAGAAAATTAGGAAAACTTATCTCCACACAAAAAAAATGGAATCTATGCTTCCTGTATACACACTTTGAAATCCATACTGGTCCTACGAAGTTCGCGCACTGTGCTGAGATCCTCCTTGTGTGATCTAAGGGAGGAGATCGGATCGTTGTTGGAGTTGTCCTTAAAACAAAAGTAAACCAAACAAAAATAATTGTATTCTTCTTCCTCGTTTGCCCTGAAAAGGACGGTGGTTGCGTTGTGTCTGTTTACGCCGTAGCTGTGATATCTGCACCTTTCGGTCGACACATCCGACTTCAGCACGGCATTTTTTAGGGACCGGGTTTGCCTTCCCATTTCGATCCGTACTCGCTCAGCCAGACTGCACTGCTGCAGACTGTTTCCAGGACCACCACGTGGAGGTGGAGTACGGTCTTGACCAGCTCTGGTTCGCTGGTCCTGATGCAAGCAGTCAAGCTATGGGTCGCTGACTGCATTCACTATTGCTGCATCTTTGGGTCCCAAGAGGGCATTAGAGTCCCGACTGCGGTCCTGTGTGGACGCAGATTTTCGCCAGCCTGAGGCTGCTTTTATTCTTTGAAGTATATGATACAGTGCCCGCCATATAAGTCTGTTCCTAGTGTTAGTTATTCTAGGGAGGTGATTGTTTTCCTCAGCGCTAGTTCTATGCATAATGAGTATGTTTGTAAATACTTAGGTTGACTGTCAGTTCGACAGTACCATTTTGGTTGTCGCTCGATTGAGCGAAGATCACGATAGAGGGTTGGTTGCCGTCTTACCTGGTGTTATATCTGCACTTACATTAATATGCATTTTGGTGGCAGTTGTACAAATACGTTTTTGTATTTCATTCGGCCGAGTGTGGCCAAGTTTCGTCTCGATAATAAAGGGACGTGAGCTGATAGTAAGCGTTAACTTCTTATATCACCCATTGTTGTACAGTCATACCTTAGTGGACACGAGGCATATTATGTGTCGTAGTGAAATCTTCACAACAATCGTAATTCCCCAGCGGTGAGGGGTTAGCCAGCTAGCACCTTGCTTCCATCAGAGCGAAAACGGGGCAGACACTATTGGATCACACTATAATCTCAGCAACTGTTGGATCACACTATAATCTCAGCAACTGTAGGATCACACTATAATCTCAGCAACTGTTGGATCACACAATAATCTCAGCAACTGTTGGATCACACTATAATCTCAGCAACTGTTGGATCACACTATAATCTCAGCAACTGTAGGATCACACTATAATCTCAGCTACTGTTGGATCACACTATAATCTCAGCAACTGTTGGATCACACTAAAATCTCAGCAACTGTTGGATCACACTATAATCTCAGCAACTGTTGGATCACACTATAATCGCAGCAACTGTTGGATCACACTATAATCTCAGCAATTGTTGGATCACACTATAATCTCAGCAACTGTTGGATCACACTATAATCTCAGCAATTGTTGGATCACATTATAATCTCAGCAATTGTTGGATCACACTATAATCTCAGCAACTGTTGGATCATACTATAATCTCAGCAACTGCTGGATCACACTATAATCTCAGAATTTGTTGGATCACACTATAATCTCAGCAACTGTTGGATCACACTATAATCTCAGTAATTGTTGGATCACACTATAATCTCAGCAACTGTTGGATTACACTATAATCTCAGCAATTGTTGGATTATACTATAATCTCAGCAACTGTTGGATCAACCTATAATCTCAGAATTGTTGGATCACACTTTAATCTCAGCAACTGTTGGATCACACTATAATCTCAGCAACTGTTGGATCACACTATAATCTCAGCAATTGTTGGTTCACACTATAATCTCAGCAACTGTTGGATCACACTATAATCTCAGCAACTGTAGGATCACACTATAATCTCAGCAACTGTAGGATCACACTATAATCTCAGCAACTGCTGGATCACACTATAATCTCAGCAACTGTTGGATAACACTATAATCTCATCAACTGTAGGATGACACTATAATCTAAGCAACTGTAGGATGACACTATAATCTCAGCAACTGTTGGATCACACTATAATCTCAGCAACTGTAGGATCACACTATAATCTCAGCAACTGTAGGATGACACTATAATCTCAGCAACTGTGGGATCACACTATAATCTCAGCAACTGTTGGATCACACTATAATCTCAGCAACTGTTGGATCACACTATAATCTCAGCAAATGTTAAATCACACTATAATCTCAGCAACTGTTGGATGACACTATAATCTCAGCAACTGTTGGATCACACTATAATCTCAGCAACTGTTGGATCACACTATAATCTCAGCAACTGTTGGATGACACTGTAATCTCAGCAACTGTTGGATCACACTATAATCTCAGCAACTGTTGTTCAATTTTAGCCGCAACTCAAGACGGTGACCGGTGTGGCCGAACATGCTTTTACTATAATGGCGTTCAACAAATTCTTCAGTAGACGGACAATAGGCCAAAAAAACCCAAAAAAAAAAAAACAGATAGTACAATCGGGTAGGAAGGTCACAAAACCAGAGGCTAGGGAAGCAGTTAGTGCTGAAGACGGATGCACTGACACACAAAGAATTAAATAGATATGTAGACAGACAGGCAGACAGACAGACAATTAGATAGATAAATAGATAGATAGATAGTTAGATAGATAGATAATTGATTGAATGATTGATTGCACAGGTCGTTTTGACTGATCCAGATGTTTTCAAGTTGATCAGATTAAAACAGCAAAACACACAACAAACAATGTACTTTCGTTTAGCTCTTGAGGAGTTCCGATTATCCGGCTTGAACTGTTTAAATGGAGGCGCCATATCAACAAACCTTTAGTTTTCCTTTAAATGTCATATTTATGTGTACCGGATATACGTCCGCACTTTCAGTTCACCACAGTGCTGCAGTGCTTTCAGCTTCTCATACCCCACCAAAAATTATTGGGACAACATAAAATTGTAAACTACAGTTCAAGATATTTGCATGGTTGGTACAATCCTGCATGGTTGGTACAATCCTGCATGGTTGGTACAATCCTGCTAATTTATCTTTCCAGCATATCTGTCAGTTTAAAAAAAGAACAAATGAAGTATCTCATCATCATGTGACATATTCTCTCCAGAACGTTGTCTCCATTACAGCTGCTCTGAACGCATCACGATTATGGACAAGTCGACCTGCATCAACCAAGTTCAGACTCTCTGTGATGTCCTTGGTTCACCGTCGTCTAGTCTAGGTCGACCCCTTCCCTTTTTTCGAGGGACCATGCCTTCCATTTTGAAATGTCGAAATTGTCCTCTTTCCTCACCAACCAAGATCTGCTTACTCGGAGCAAGCAAGAGGACATGCACACCATCATAGCTGGCAGACGCTGGAGCTGGGTTGGTCATGTCCTCAGAAGAGACCCGATGCCATCACAAGAACAGCTATGCTATGGACCCCTGAAGGAAAACTAAAGAGAGGCCGACCAAAAACAACTTGGCAAAGGACTGAGGTGGCTGAGATGCAAAGAATGGGGCACTGTACGAAGGATGGCCACCGACCGAGCAAAGTGGAATCAATTTGTTGTTACCTTACAAGACGCCACCAGGCGTGATGGCCACTGACTGATTTGACGGTTGGCGGCTAGGGATCAAAGAAGAAAGAAGAAGATGCCTTCCATTACTAATTTTCCAGACTATGATGTCTTTTTATGTGAACAAAAAATGTCAAGTTCCTTATTGTGAGTGTATTTAGGAGCAAATTTTCCTCTACGTTTAGTGAGTGAAGTACTTCTCTGTTGGTCTTTTTTCTGTCCAGGGTATTCTCAACATCCTTCTGTAGCATTTCATTTCGAAAGATATAACCTTTTTTGCAACTGTTTCATTGAGTGTCCAAGTCTCGCAGCCGTATATTGCTACTGGGAATACACATGCTCTGATCAAATGTAACTTTGAAGTATCTAGGAAATAAAAAATTCCAAGCAGTATGAAACTTCTTAGACTACATTTGAACACGTGTTATTTGAGAATAGAAGAACCTTACTGTTCATGAGAATGCTTTTCTTTGGTCGTACCCAAAGATATTTTCTACGGACAACCGGCAGATGACAAAATAACAGTCAGTTGGCGGCAGCTGAGGTTCAAAGATTTGTGCAAGAGAGACATGGAGGTACTGGACATAACAATCCAGCAACATAGGAGAATAAAGCTGCCGATCGCACCAAGTGGCCGTGCTTCCTCTGGCGCCACCTCAGATTGTGTGGTGTGACGAAGTACTGAGATTCTGTCTTTCAAAAGGCCCATGTCTTTTTCTCCGTGCAATTTTTTTTCATTTTATTTCTAGGAGGGATTACAGGTAATCCACCCCATATTTCTTCTCCTTCTATTATGTGTCGGCGTCTGTGGCCTAATGGATATGAACGCAGTTTCATAATCCAGATATACCAGGTTCGAAACCTGCTGCAGGCGGTTTGGTAGCAGATCGCTTTGTGTGGATTTTTAACAATGGTATAAGCGCCGTACCGTTCAGAAAGCAATGGCAAACTACTGAATGAAAAAAATTGCCTAGAAAAATCACAAACAGCCAATAAAAGCTGGGGTTGATTGCCACGTCCTGTAAAGGATAAGCAACTAACTTTTTTTTTTTTCTATTATGTACGTTTTCATAGTGAGATTATGAGGGAGTTTTATCTTATCTGCATTTATGTTTCTTCTCTATGACTAGTAGGTGGAGTTTAGTGTTGGTGTATAGGGAATTGTGGCAGTTTTATTTTACAGGAATGACTGTAGAGCCTAGATCAGATTTGCACCAGGTTCTATTTTTTAAAGATATGGCATGCAGCTAGACGCATTTTTCGGGATTTTTAAATAAGGCGGTCAGTCTTGCTTCAATTGGCAGTAGAGGGCTGAGTACGTTATCCCGTTCCTTTGTCTAAACGGGGGATGGGGGTACTGACCTGTTACACATGCACGTAACACGAGCGGGCAGTAACATCAGAATGGTTTACGATTTTGAGTGGCCGAGATCAAACTGCAATTGAAATGCAGAATGACCATTGGGCTAGAAACAAAGCCGCGCAAATGACGTCATGAGGGCAACGTGGGGGATCCTGATTATAAATACTCACGGAAATTCATAGCCCGGTCTCTTAAATGTAAATTGCCAGCCGCGTACGAGAGACAAGTCGATTCGCCTTAAGTGGGAATTCGAATTTGGTAAGCATAGTTATTAGCGTGGTTGGTACTTTTTAATTTATTTTACTAGTCCTAGGCCGGTCAGTTAAGTTTTCTTTGGGAAGTTTAAGTTTAATTTAATTCTGAACTCCAGAGCCATCAATACTATCGTAGTGATAAACTGGGAAAACTTAAGAGGTCCATATAATTCCTTATTGAAGGAATAGCGGTATTTAAGATGGTTTAAAAGTTGAGATGTTACGGGCGTGTTTTGGATTATTTCAAAGTAGGTCTGTAGAGAACCCGCATCTGTGATTTATGGTAATATACAGAATGGCGGGAGCGCGTGTAATGTGTACTTTTATTGAGAGTTTAATGCTGCTAGTTATTTATATAGTTACACATCTATATGTGGACGGGAGTGAAGAGGTGGAATTTGTAAGCACGTGGGTGCGTTAGTTACTGAATATATATTCGAGACGATGTTTAGAGGGATGAGGAGGAGTGAAGCACGTGGTCGTAAGAATTGTAAGCACGTGTTTGTAACTACTGGGATTTAATTGGTAACCTGGGGTTATGTATAACTTTTGGCAGTATGCAGATGCTGGCGTAAACTGGTTATACGTTATTGTTTGTGCATTGTTGTTCTGGGTATTCAGAAGACGTGAGAAGTAATTTTTAAAGGAAATTATTTTTTGTATTTCATTTTGAATGTGATTTATTTTTACTAAACGGGAATCTGATTCCTAGAGAGGTCTATTTTATTTGTGGGAAACATTGCCGCATTAGTGGAAGTGGGCCAAGGTATTTTTGCACAAGTAGAGCCCAGTGAAAAACTGTTGTGTTTCAGAATTAGTCATGCAGAACAGGAAGATCGGGGTCAGCCGATGTTTACTTTGGAACGGGAGAAGGGAGTTGAGGGGGAGAGCTGACTTATTGGGCATGATTATTTGTATGGTGGTACATAACGGGAATAGAGCAGGGGAGTTAAAGGTTAAAGTCAGGGAGTTATTTGTTGCAGAGAAATAGGTTCTTGATGTGTTGTTCAGCTGTTGCATTTTTTCTGTCTAAACAGCAGGTGTAGCGGCGCAGTGGGAAGAGCGAAAGTGCCAATACTTTCCCCACGGCAAGTGTTGGCATCTCAGACAGAGAAGGGTTTGAGATTTTGCCAGAGGCGGACGAAGAATAGAAAACCGTTTTTCCCAGACAGGGGAAGACATTTCTCGAGTGGAATAGGATTTGTTGGATAAATCCTGAGCGCTGAGCTCGTTTTGTTACACACGCAAATTTGGCATGCTGCCAGCGTTGTCGTAATTATTTCGCTTCGTCCCAGCCATAATAAAGCCGAAGGCCTGAACCCAGAGGGGTGAGCGGGCAGATAAATCCAGAGTGGTAGCAGCAAAACCAGCTACCTATTCCAGTTTTTCCAGAATCCAGTGTTTAAACCTAGTCATCAATTCCAGAATTTGTGGAGAGGGAAAGGGTGAAAATACTCTCTACAGAGGTCAGCACAGATAGGCAGAACTGATACAGTTTTGTTCCAAGTATAGCAGATGACAGTTGCTGAAGTTTAATCTACAGGTGGTAGACCAGAAAGACAGAACTGAGACATAGTTTTGTTGAAGATCATAGCAGAAAACAGCTGCTGAAGTTTAGAGGTGCAGTTAGCTGTGGAGCAGTGTTCAGGAGATTTTCAGGACAGGCTGGGTAGTTAAGAAGTATGTGCAGTGATTGTGTAGACAAATCGTAGTAGTTCCAGAGGACTGTGAAATTAGCAGTAACATTAGCATTTAGAACAGCTAGTTGAGTGGAGGCTCGACATCTGAGACCCCACCAAGTACAGTGTGGTGTATTTTGTTTGATCTAAACTTCTTTCCCCATACAGGTTGAAATTGCGGGAGAAGGGTTGGGGTTGATTCGTTTTTTATGTGCTTGATTTGTTCCAGGTGCGCACCCACGCACTTTATTTATTTGACATGTATTTGAGTTTTGTTTAAAGGTGTAAATAAAAACTGTACATTTATAGTTTAGATCAGTCATTTCAATTACGTACAGTAGCTATCTGTTGTCTGTATCGTGGTGTATGTGAATCTTAATTGAACCTTATCCCCTTAGGGTAGTTAGAGGTGGTTGAGGCCATAGCAATTTAGACGTCCGGAGTTGCGAGGAAGAGTCAACTTCGGTTCTCAACCTCGGAGCCAATGGTCTCAACTTTCACATTTGCACTGTCATTTTTCATCTGAATCTATCCTTTCAGTCTTTCTTCTCACTAGTGTCTGGTCACTATATGTAGACAGCCTCTAGTCGTAAAACCACTTCGTGACATGTGGAAAAAAATCAATGTGTATTTCATAAGTCTGGATTTGACTCGAAAGTAAGTGTATTTCTCACTGTGTTAATTTTGCTGAAATGGCAATGAATATAGAGAGAGATGATTTCTCAAGAAATTCGAGCGAGATGTTTCCAAGGTCAGTAGCACCTATATGAATATATGCAGAATATTAAGAAGTGATGAAACAGTTTAAAAGGTCGATAATGACCAAAACGAGAAGAAATTAATGCACACAGAAATATTTGTGCAAGAAAGGCACGTGATATAGATTATTACATGTATCGTAAAGGAACAGTGTAATGGGTCAAGAATGACCATAACGAGAAGAGATTAGTGGACACAGAAAATTAAGTATAAGAAATGCACAGGAACAATGTTATTATAATGATCGTAAAAAGTTATTGAAGCAGGAAATGTGTGCAGAAAGGATATATGTAACGAGAGGAAAGATGTAATGATGGTGATATTATCCTTGACAAATAGATGTATCAGATGATACCAGGATAGTGCCTGAAAAGAGTAATGGCGTATCGACATCAAAGGTATAGTCGAGATGTATAGGTTCCTAGATGAGATGGTAATGTACTATCTAGATTCCCATGGGCTCTTCTCCAGACTAACCTTAGACAATGACTCTGCTAGGGGTAATTAACTACACAACAAGAACTTTTAAAAAAATTTAAATAATTCACTGAAGACTCTAGGTACAATTTATAATTTATTTATATACGAGATCTTTTCTTCTTTGTTCTTTGTTAATTTTCAAATAAAATTCAATTGATTGCAAAATAAATTATGGGTCACTTTCATATGTACATAACACATTTACAGTTAATGTCTTAAACTAATATAGTTCCTATTCACTGTTTTCCTGCTTCCTGGTGGAATCTGTCTCTTTTTTTGTGCTTTCTTGTATAGATGAATATAAATGTTACTTAATGACTCACATGATTGTCGAATGTCTTCTATATACACCACAGTGTTTTCATCATCACATAGTCTATTCGTAGGTGGGTTTATATTTATAGATTGTATTTGAAAGTTGAAGTAGCCCAACAATGAGCTACTTATCTGAAACAAAGTCCTTCCTAGGCCTCGCACAATAGTATGATGGTATAGAACCCCACCACTGCGGGTCCTCCACTCGTCAAGATGACACAGTTAATACTGGCAAAAGCTCTGACAAACTTGAACATCTATTTGTTGACTTGGTCACCATAGGTTTTGTATGACACTCAGGGCAGGATATAACCTGAAACAATATATACAACCTACGTAGTATCGCTCATTGTCTCATTAGCCAGTGAGAGGTATAATGAGACAGTTCAGACAAGCTGTGGTAAATCACAAGAGACGTAGTAAGTCACGAATAACCCAATTCGTTCCAGTTCTAGCACAATAGTTCAGTAATTCACTTGTTACAGTTTTGTCCATGATTTGTTTCTATAAAATCATACAGGCTTTATGGTAATCATTGTGTCATATATAAAATAATGCAGAAAATCAATCTGTTAGTCATTCCTTCCTCCAGTTTGGATAGTCCTTTCCAGCAAGCATAATATCTTTAAAATGCTTTCCACAAACAACTAGCTCAATCCATTCGTTCTTCTGATTTAATACAATTAAACTAAACCAACAAACTTCAGGTTTTCCTCCAGAAATAACACATACCAATATTACCTTAAACCCACATTGATAATATATTTACATATATATATTTAATTAACATCTCGCTTACCCTCAATCACAATGGTTACACAGTCTGCTCACACTTCTGCAGATGACAACGGAGGTGATATAAATGCTGTGCTCTGTGTCTGTAGTTTGAATTAGGCGACGAGTGTGTCTGTGTCATTAGTTCTCTCCCCTTATATAGTGGACTTTCGGATGTACGAGATGACAACTAGCCCAAAGTACATTTGCATGCATCCAAAATCGTGTAGGCAAGCAAGGTGTGCTTAGATAGTAAATCTAAAAAGTTCAGGAATCGATTTCATCCATCTTAGGCTTATTTTACTCATATGAATGAGCTCCATCACTATGCATATCCATTTTATCCTATAGTTTATCTGACTATTCACTGGAGCAGCCGAAAAAGGGAAAACACAACATGGTTCATGCTCCACTGTCTTCTTGTCATAATAACTTCGGCTCTACAACACATCCATTGAATCTATTGCTATCTGCCTAAAGCTAATGATCCCTATTTTCGAATTGGGTCAGGGTCAGCGAACCAGAGCTGACCAAGACCTTACTTTACCTCCAAGTGGTGGTCCTGGAAACAGGCTGCATCACTGCAGTCTGGCTGAGTGAGTAGGGATTGTAGTAAAATCTGCGAGAATAATCGCTCATTTCAGTAAGATTTTAGTCATAAAATGATAATAAATAAACCCGCCCTATTGTGTCTGAGGGTGATACTCTCACACGCCAGCATAGCGCTGAATTTTGTGCCGTGGACAGGCTTAGAACCGACCCCGCAGTTTAAACCTCCTCGCTTTCCTTGTGACGTACATTTTAAAAATTTTGCCCGATCTGATAGAGACTGCGGCAAGACTTATAATTAACGAGTTTGCGGAAGTGTGCCGCCAAACTACTGTCTGAATGAACGTAATATTTTGACTTTAACGCTGGTAATCAGTAGTAATCTTTACAAATTTGGTAGTGTAATACGAGACAACAGTTATAATTAACGCCTATTCTTACCCCGCCACACAAAACCCCGCTTTGCTTGACACGTTGTGCCTTGCATATATACACGATGTGGCAAAGCCAACAGAAGCAAACACGCAGACAATTTTATTTCCTCCTCGCGGTAGTATTACTGACTTCACTAAAACAAGTAGTTATTTGAAAATACATTCTAGCGAGAGATGAAAAAGGGGGGGGGGGGGAAGATGGCCGTCTTGTGTAAAAATTTATTTGACGATGACGTGACAAAATTGAAAATCTAAAACCATAATGAAACTGACCAAATAAATCATATGGTAGTATAGCTTAAAGTCCACTGAGCAAGAATGTGTTTTAAATAATATGGTAGTCCAAGTATTAGTTGAGTTATTGAGAAAATACTAAATGTCTACGGACGTACGACCAGACAGACTGTTGTTCCTGCTTGTTTTTTTTTTTTCATAACGTTAGTGGGGACGCCAGCTTGGAAAAGAGGCATTGAGGTAAATTCAAATTCGCTTGTGTAAAAAGAGTATAAGGGGAAAGGGGAGCAGTAGGAAAATGTAATCCAAAACGAAACATCTTTTTGTATTGGCATAACTAAAGCAGGCTGGCCAATCGACTACCAGACGCAGAGTTTGTTTGGATTTTTTTTTTTTTTTTTCAAAAACTGCATTTGAATTCTGGTAGTCGCAAGCCTTCGATTGGTCAGTGCTAATAAATATTAGCAAAAAGCTTTCGCTGCTCAGTGCCAGTTGAACAAAACTTTTCATCTAAATAAGCTGAGATCAGCTGTGTTAATTGTAAAATTAAATAAAGAAGTATTCACAGTCTGGACAGTGCAGAAGAAACTGAGGCCACTTCTTTGCAAGTCAGCGTCATTTGTTTATATTTCTTGAAATTTGTGGTAAGAATGCTTTATGTATTTAATATGTTTAATCCCACTGCCAAAGTTAGATACTGCTGTTGGGGAAAAGTGAAGGACGTGCCGGAAGCAGACATTGTTGAGTCCTCACATTGAACTGTATCTAACTGATGTATGTTGTTATGATTGTATTTTCATATTATTGCATTAATATACTAGTAAGCCTCTGTGTTCCATGAACACTGTTTAACATGCCTGAAGCATTTTATATTTATAAAAGAAAAGAAGAGAAAATCATACCAAAGGAAATGTGGTTACTCCACATTATTTTATTGAGGAAAACTATGTAAACTTACAGTGGCGTATTTGCCATAGGGACCTGAGGTGTGGTCACAGCAAGGTGGGAGTCATGTAAAATTAGGGGCGAGTGCACCTGTAATGCACGCGAGGCTGACCCCATAGCACCGTAGGAAAATAAGAAACATAATAAGTGATCAGATATAAAAGGCCAGGGTGTCCTTTTGTTGCAGAGGTTTTATTTCATGTTGCCAGCTGGTAACAGGAAACCTGCTGAGTGAGAATAAAGCCATCAAGTCTCCGACCATTCGTTTATGCTGTTACAAGATAACGGGAGGAGCTTGGGCATTTTGAGAGAGCGAGATTCCTTGCAACTTCATACTGTATTATCATTTTCACAAGAAACCCCAGGTGATATGTTAAGCATCTGGGTATATCTGACACTTTCGATTGAATAAACTCTGTATTTCAAAAATCATACTCAGGAAGTTTATGGGGTATGATGATATTACAGCCCCTCATACACAGTGACTCTCCCTATTAGATGAATAAAGTGTAAGCTGTGAACATTTCTACAGGAAAGATATATATTAACTTTATAGTTAGTGGACAAAGAGTCCAGATATTTTTAGTTGATCTTTCCTGTAAACTATCTTGTCCTCATTTTTAAAGACCTGTCCAAAAGATATGGCTGGACAGGCAGAATAAATTGTACAGAAAAAACATTCATTTTAAAGAAAAACTTAACCACTGGTTTTTATTCACTTCCTCATAGAAAATTAAAGTGTTTGTGTGTTGTGTACCATCATTTCATTTCTCCCCTAGACACTAGGTACATCTGACACCAAACACTAGAGCCAAAATAGTGACCGTGTGAGATCTAGGGAGGTAGCGTTAGGTTCCCTGCATATATTTCATCATCATCTTGTAGAGTCAGGGGCCTACATGTGCTTGACCTCACACGGTTATTGCAGACACCGATTTCACTCTTTTTAGGATACCATCATAACCTCCCCAGCAAAATCAAACT
The DNA here is from genome assembly GCA_024509875.1 of Oreohelix idahoensis. NCBI lineage: Eukaryota > Metazoa > Mollusca > Gastropoda > Stylommatophora > Oreohelicidae > Oreohelix > Oreohelix idahoensis. The sequence continues at coordinate 183,726 of JAMPIV010011710.1, read as the reverse complement.
TTGCTACAGGGATCAAAGAGGGAAGGCAAACCCGGTCCCAAAAATGCCGTGCTGAAGTCGGATGTGTCGGCCGAAAGGCGCAAATATTGCAGCTTCGCTGTAAATGGACACAACGGAACCAACGTCCTTTTCAGGACGAAGAAGAAGAATTGAGTCTTTCTTTATCCAGATACTCCATGATTATTTGCACACTGCCTTCCGAAATATCATCAAAATCTACACTTTTGTTTCCTCCATGTCTAGCGTATCTTCCTACACTGTTTATACCAAGCTGGCGTTTCATTGGTCAGTTACATCCTCGGGGTTTGCGTGGTGATAAATTTTGAATGATGCCGAGATATGATTCAGACTACATTACAATATATAAAATTGAAGAAGTCGATTCGTACCACTGATTACCTATTAGTAAGTTCATTGGAGCATGTTGTGATTCATGACAGTTATATGTGTGAAATAAAAGAAAGTCGTTGCAAACAATATCGTTGAAGAATCTATATAAAATGTCACAGACACGAATACATATAAAAAATACAAACAATTATATTGGAATGGCTAAGCCAGATTTAAACAAGACAGTTGGAAAGAAACACTCCAAAACGAATAACAATTCAAAGATAATATTTATTCATTGAGAATAATCCTAGACATTAAAAGAGAACTATATTTTTGGTTCTTAACAGTAATACAGCGGCGAATCTAGAAGGGTGGCTCTAGCTCTCCCCTTATTAAGTGTTCCCTAGTATGTGTAGCTCAGAAGTTTTGATGCTAATAACAGTTAGATTACACAGTTGTACTGAAGAAAGTTTATACACATTCTAAGCACTATGCTCAGTATCACTTTTACCACTATGGCATGTAGGAGGGGAGTGGGGGGGGGGGTGGGGAAGGGGGTGCTTTGAAGACAGAGCCCCCAAATTGCAGCTTCCTATTCAGATAGCCCATCCAGGAAAAATTCCTAACTACGCCACTGGTCGAATGGTTAGTTCAGGATTATTTGTTTGTGTCACGGATTGCCTCCACTTAGCTCTGCAGTAGTGGTCCACCAGTGGCCAACAATCAAGAGTATCTAATATGGGTCTTCAAAGATGTCTACTTGTCACTGATTGCCTCCCCTGCTTTGCAGTAGTGGTCCAACAATGGCTAAAACTCAAGAGTATCTAAATGGGTCGTCAAAGGTGTTCACCGTATTTACAGTTTAAAATAAATAATCCGCTGGTGAATTTTATATTGGAATCAAATCTTCTCTTCACAGAGATTTAGGGTGAGGATATAGTTCAGAAAATTTATGTCCTTTTTCTGGTGCCTATTTATAAGCACTTAACGTTTAGGTGAGTCCTGCAGCTGTGATTTTCGTCACTGCTTGGTGATGAGGGCACTTCTTCACACACCTTGTTCGATTTAGGCAGTTGGTGTTGATTCCCTGCGTTTCACTCACAACTAGCTTCGTTCCACGAACTTTTCGACAAGATAGAAAGAACAAAATGCCTCTGCTAAGTACACTTAGTTGGAAGCTTAACAGGCGCATCTTCTCGTTGTCCACCCACCAATTTTAATCTCTCAGAAGAATTACATTCTTTAGTATACACAGTGTAACTCAGGAAAAATGAATAGAAATTATCACTATTCCTCTGGGGATTAACTGGGATATTGTGTCTGGACAGCGCAAATAATGATTTGTGCCTGAACTAACATTAACCGGTTACATATATCTCACAAAATGATATGCTACACTTGAGGAACATGTGTTGTAATCAAAACTCATCACTGCTCCAGTCGGAGTCTGGGGTCACCTCTGCTGTCGGGTTTTCCCGCACGACTAGCAAGAAGAAATCACCAGCGTTTGCTGTAGTGGTGTGGCCGTATGACCTACTACCATAGCATTTATTCGTGCTAGAAACTAATTATAATAAAATAATAGAAATTATCATTTACTATTATATAGAAAATAAACAAGCAAGTATGACATCTCGTGGAAAATTTTTTAAACCCGAGATACATTGAGTATAGGATGACGTAAGATGAAATTAACTATGTCAAGCTTCGCATAAGCCACGCTAACGATTGGCGGGAGTTACCATAGAAATAGTCACGTAGATAAGAATAGCCTTACTCTCTGTAAGATCGCTTGATGGAATGACCAGTAAATAAATTTTAAAAAAAAAATTTGACCAACGAACAGTGGCCAGAATAGCGCACTACTGAAACCGGCTCAAAAATAATTTTCTGAAAATTAGTTGTACGGATTGAGCATTGCATATGGACGTGATATTAACCGTGCGGGGTTAGTATTTGGCGCTACCCCCGGTATGTCACACAAGTCCTGCTTCTACGTTGAGATATTCAACAAGAAACTTAGTGTACTTCCACACTCTTCAAGATTTTTGCAGTTTGCAAGAAGAGATTTCCTTTATTGTGAAAATCTGTGCATACAGATTATATTTTTGTGGTTCATCCACGTAAGTACGTTCCAAGGAACTTTATTTCATTTTCAGCTCGATTTTCGTGATAAGTCCCTGATATTTGAAACTAATGAAGCTGCTAAAAGAAGAAATACGTGCTATAGAGACTCCTACATACGAAGTGCCCAACAATGATATAATAAACACTAAGGACTTAGAGAAGTTTGAAACTGTTGAGGAAATATACAAACCACCTTGGATTGAAATTAAAGAGGGAAGGTTTATCGTACATGTTGAAATGGATGCATATGATGTAAATAGATGAAACATTGTTGCCATATTTGCTTGTTGATCTTGAACAGTTCTGCTTCAAATAAACTTCACTTTAATTGTCAAGGCTGTTGATGGATTACTTAACAGTTGGATAAGTTAAATGTTATATACATGTTTGGTACATCATCACTACTATTGTCTCTCATCAAAACATATCAAAAGAGGAACGAACCAACCTGGGTCCAAATAGATTGAAACCAAGAAAGTAATACCTCTGGCGGACTTTAAGCCAGTCAAGATCTAACTTGGAATATACAAGCAGTAAAAAAAAAAACTATTAATACGTGCCCCGTCACAGTGGTTTATGAATATACTCTTTTCATATGTTGAGGTTGCCAGCCTCATTTATAACCACTAAGCAAGAAACATGTCAAATTTACATTAGTAAATACATTTTTTACTCTTACACCTAAATTTTGGGAATACACAATCTCCTTGCACAGATTTATACTGGCCACAGCTCTGTATTAGATACTTCGAATCACTTAGGTCTGGAAGTTATAGTTAATTCCTCTGACGGCGGGTGTTCTGCTTCTGAGATACAACATCCATCCGATTTGGTTAATGTGCCCTGGTATTTGAATCTATGGACTTGTTTTAAAACTGTCCCGTTTACTTTAAAAAAGCATCCGGAGAAGTCGTTTTCTTCGAGATGGCTATAGCTTGTCTTTTTTGCCATTAAGGCTAAGGCCTTTTAATTTAACTTTCTGTCACTTCTGTATCAGTCAATTCCTACAACTCATTTTCACCATTTGCCATTAAGAGTGTCTCATCAGCGTACCTCAAGTTAATTATATTATGTCCACCCACTGATATTTCTGGCATGTCCTCTATGGATTTCATTGATTTTTTTATTTCTGTGCAGATTGAACACATCTGATGACAGTACATATCCCTTTGTAACACTTTTTTTGGCCTGCTGAAATGTTCATATTTGGCTGCTAATTCTTATAGTAGCAGTTTGTTGCCAGCACAAGTTCTTCAGTATTCTCAAGCCCTTACCATAGATGTTTATGCTTCATAATGTTTTGATAATTTACTCGTGATCCACTTTGTAAAATAAATAAATTAAGGGGCTGCAGTAAAACTAGTAAGGAAATATATATATATATATATATATATATATATATATATATATATATATATATATATATATATATATATATATATATATATATATATATATAAACAATTAAAACGGTATTGAATCAGTTTTACACATTAACGGTACATGTGAAACACGGGACGTTTCGGGTTTCACTCTTCGTCAGCTACAGTTACAAACAGGCAACAAGAACAAGAAATATAGACGTGTTAATGAAAAAGTGCATAGACACTGCAAACACGTAATATATATTTACACAGACGAAGAGCAATAATAAAGCAAGGAAACTACACAACCGAAGAGAATTAATCAATACAAGAAATTCAACAATCAACAAAAATCAAAAGAACAAAATGGAATTAAAAAACAAGAAGTCCTGCTATAAAGTCCACTGAAAGAATTGGACAAGTAATGAACATTAGTCCCAATGGCGTCCAACAGCGATGAATAAAAGTGACGTCATAAAAATACGCAAATGGAAACATAAAACTATATAAAAGAAGGAAAACGAAAGAGAGGCCGACCAAAAACAACTTGGCGGATCACTGTGGAGGCTGAGATGCAAAGAATGAACCTGAGTTGGGGCACTGTACGACAAATGGCCGCCGACCGAGCAAAGTGGAATCATTTTGTTGTTGCTCTACGAGACGCCACCAGTCATAATGGCCACTGACTGCTTTGACGGTCGGCGGCTAAGGATCAAAGAAGATAAGAAGCCGGGATCATGAACATATTGTGGCGGCACTGTATCCAGTATTTTCAAGTGATTTTTCAAGAAATTTTTCAAGTCGGTGAACTAAATTTTTTCAAGTGCAAAATATTTTAAAAGATGGCGGAGCTGATCGGCTGCAAGTGTGAATACTGGAATCGAACCATAATCGCTGCAGATCTGTTGAATCATGTTTCCCTGAGGAACAAGCTGGACCCAGGAGGATTTTTTTTCATAAGATAGATAAGTGAATTTCTTGATTCATACAGTTTGAGTCTTGTAGAATCTCATTTGACAGGGTTCTTTTTTATTATATGTTCTATGTATATCTGTATCTACTTGTTTGTTTGATAGGTGGGTTGGTTGGCGAGGGAACCATTAATTCACAATACCAATCCTAAGGTCGTGAATTCTTGGTTGTTCTCTAAGGTTTGGTGCTTGGTTTTCTCAGATGGTGGGGCCGGCATTACAAAGCTGTGTGTTTACTGCTACTACTGAAATTATCATTACCATGTCTGTTAGCTGTTGGGCCCTGTTGTATTTGTTGTCAGGTTCATTGTATTTTAATTGGTTTATTCTTCATTATTGTTTGTGAGATTTGTACACCGTTGATGCGTGATGCCATATGATGATGGATGGTATCCGCATGTCTGGTTTTGTGTAGTGTGCAGATGTGTTCAGTCAAACAATGTTCATACAAAAATAACAGGGCAATCCACATAGGACGTCAGTAAACTCACGACGTATAAAGTCAATGATTCTTGAAACAGCCGTTGACGTTTTTCTTCATTATTTATTGTGGACGCCACAGTGACAAAATGGTTACGCGAATATGTAGACACATCAAACAGTCATTATCACAGCAACATTCAATACAGCAATAGACGGTAGACAGCATTACAATGATGAGTCAGATGCATGTTATATTTCATAGTGCTGTAAATGTAGTCAGGTGAAAAACTCCATCCTTTTCTATAACAGCCAGGAGATAACCAGATATATGAGATCAGTTCACTCTCCTTAGTCTGACTTCAGCAAGACAGACACGTCTGCCGAAGTATAAATAATGTCCTCAAAAATATCCTCTAGATAACAAAGGTTTTTCAAACCTAGTTCAGGTAACCAAGTAGCAAGTAATAGTCCTTGGGACCTGCATCAACCGATGCAGCACAATACAGCGACATGTGAGCTAGGAAAACATCTCGTGACGACGACTTTCGAAGACAGGCTATGAACCAGAAATCGTTCACGACCAAAAATCGATAGAGTTAATGTAAAAGTCAATTTACCTTGCTTTCATGAAATACACAGAAATATCACGCCTCCCGACATGTGGGAAACACTAGAGGTATTATCTCGAATAAACGAAATATCCATTAAGAGGACTACACATCCCTGACAGAACAAAAAATAGCGGAGATCCCCTCTTCAACGAGGCATCTCTTTCGCCATTCAAATCGCTCACTCCACTCGTGGTGGGCGGAAACCGATCGACCAAAAAGCAAGACCAGTCATGCGCAGTCCGGCGCGAAAAATGACCACAGCTCAAAAACTCAACTGCATTCAACACCAACGCGAGAAGACAAATGCTTACCGAGAAAAGTAACTATAAATTTCAAGCAGTTGTTGCCCTTGCGTTATAAAATAGATATTGTAATAAAATGATGTTGCGAGAATTTATCACGCAACAACCTTATCTTGCTATCATTCAGTTATCAGATGTATTATATGTTGTGAAATTGTGCTTGTAGGGTCATAAGTGTGGTAGAGCCGATTTTTTTTCATTTTGCTACAGTTCATACATTTCTGCCTTGGTTTATTCATTAGTATTTTCTTGGGTTGGCTCTTTCTACTGTTCTCCTGTAATCTTGTTTGTATCTCTAATGTTCGTTTCTTGCTCCTAATATACCATCTATAGTTTAATGCAGTTGATTGATATTGAGTGGTGAAATAATTGTTGCTGTTATTGCTCACAAATTAAAAAAAAATATATATATATATATATTTTTTTTTTTTTTTAAATATATATTATAGTATTATTGGACAATTTGGAGTCACAATAATAGGGAATTATGGCTACCCTGGAATATTTTACTAAGCTTGGTAAGGATTTTGGTATGGAGGGTGAGGCGTTAAAAACCCTCCATACCAAAATCCTTACCCCTGAGCATGCAAAGGAAATAAAGAGGTTACAAGACGTGGCAAGAGATCAGAGACTCTTGGCTAGGGAGAAGAGAGGTGACGAATTAGCTGAGAAAAAGAGAGCAGAAGAATTAGCTGAGAAGAAAAGACGAGAAGAATTAGCTCTTGAGCAAGAGAATAAAAAAAAAAGAACATGAGCTTGAAGAAAAAAAATTAGCCTATGCTCAAAGATTGACAGAAATTGAGTTGAAAAAATTAAAATTTCAACATCAACAGGTTAATCCAGCAGGTGAAGAGGCTGGAAAGAAAGACCATGCCTCTACTTTTAAACTAAATTTTCCAAAATTTAATCCCAATATTGACGATATTTCATGCTTTTTAAATAGATATGAAACATGTTGCAATGAGTTTAAGATTGATAGAGCTACATGGCCTAGCAGGTTAATGAGTTTATTAGTTGGTGAGGCTCTTACTGCAGTCTGCACCATGGATGATCATACTAGAAATGATTATGATGCTGTGAAGGCTTTATTGCTAAAGAAGTATCAACTGGAGGAAAATGGTTACAGATTGAAACTGAAATCATTGTTGCCTGATTTAGCCAAGGATTTTGCTGAATGTATCTCATCAATTAAGCTTTACTTTTCTAGATGGGTTGATTTGTCAAAAATTGATAAAACTGTTGATGGGCTGGCTGACTTAATTTTTAGAGACAACGTGCTGTCTTCAGTTAGTGGTGACCTTTTGTACTTTTTGCAGGAGAGAAAGCCTGAAACGTTGGCTGCTGTAGAAAATGTTGGACGACAATACCAAATTGCACATCCTGGAAGAAATCTTGGCAGGACTAACATAAAGGATCCATTGCCAGCGGCATCAGCTAGAACCATGATGTCCAATCTACCCAGACAAAGATCAAACAGCATGACATACATTTTTGATTAAATCGAGATAATAATACTGGATCTTTCAGAGGGAGGTATAATTTTAACAATAGGTCACAACAACCTCAAAGGAATTTCCATTCATATGATGATGGACATATATCTCAACAATCATCTTCCCGACCTACCAAGGATTGGAACAGAGGTAAGTATAATTTCCAATCAGAGGCCAAAGGTCATTCTATGGAAACAATGTAAATAATTACGACAACAGAAGTTCTCAACAGAACAATAACTTTCGACGTTCTAGGAATCCTCAACGTTCCAATGCAGTTGTGCATCAAAATGATAATAATACAGTCCAAAATAACAATGATGCTGCTCATGCAAATGCATGTAGTGTGGACTTGTCAAATAGTACTATCTGTTCTGAATGTAATTCTTTGTTTCAGCTACAGGGAGTTCCTAGGCTCATGTGTGGGCATCCTTTGCCAGTCATGTCCTCCTATGATGGGACAGGTTCACTAGTGTTTAATAGTGGTTTTGAAAACAACCAACTTGTTTCAGTGCTCAGGGACACTGGATGCACTACTGTTGGGGTGCGAAGGTCATTAGTGGACCAATCTGATTACACAGGCAAAGAAGTCAAGTGGATTACATTCGGGGGCACAGTTGAATATTATCTAACTGCTGAAGTATTCTTAGTTAACCCTTATTTTACTGGAAGGACTCTCGTGTGCCTGTTGGACAAACCAATTGCTGGAATAACCCTGGGGAATATCCCTGGTCTTTATGAATGCACTTATGATGATATTTTAATATGGGAACAACACCATTTGCTTATGGCAAATGCTGTCACTACTAGAGCTCAGTCTCGTGCAAAGTTGCATGAACAGGTCCAGATTGAGGAGAAGAATGATGAGAGGGTGACTGAGGAGGTGGTGACTGATGAGGAGATGTCTGATAAGGAGGGGACAGATGAGAAGGATTTACATGTTGAACTTATTGAAAAAGAATCATTCATACAGATGCAAAATGAAGATGATTCATTAAAAAAATTTTTCATGTTGCCATGTCTGATGATGTGGTATTTAATGATAATTCTTTACACTGGTACATCATCAAGAATGGGATCTGGATTCTGAATTTCCAAGATTCCACATCAGTAAAAAAAAAACAAATTATGGTACCTACTAGTTTCCGCCCATTTGTCTTACGGCATGCTCTTGATGTTAATTGTGCATGACATTTAGGGATTGCCAGGACAAAACAGAGGGTTTTGTCTCATTTCTTTTGGCCTGGGGTGACAATCACTTATCGCACGTGCAAAACTTGCCAAGATGTGGCAGCTAAACGCCCCAAGCATAATGCGCATATCCAGGCGTCAGACATATCTTTGCGTCCAATTGCAAAAATGGCAATCGACCTTATAGGTCACTACCAGTCACGTCAGCTAGAGATCATCGTTATGGGCTAACATGCATTGATAGGTGTACGCGCTGGCCGGAGGCTATTCCTCTGAAAACAATATCCACGACAAATGTTGCTGACGCGCTATTTTTAATTTTCAGTCGATTGGGTTTTCCCGAAAACATATCAGATCGGGAAACTCATTTTATTTCTGAGGTTATGAGAGAGTTTGAGATAGATAGATCTCTTAGTAGTGTATATCACCCAATTGCGAACGGGAAAACTGAGAGGCTCAACCGCTGTCTTAAACAAATGCTAGGCAAGGTAACTGCGAAATACCCGCAGGATTGGGATAGAGTACTCCCAGCGGTATTGTTTGCTTATCGGGAAATACCTAACGAACATACTGGATTTGCGCCGTTTTAAATAGTCTTCGGTGCCAAGCCAAGAGGACCTATGTCCATTCTAAAATAGTTATTGGTTGGAGCTGACATGCCTGAGAATGTTCAAACCTCCTATCAATACGTGGTTAACTTGAGAAAGAAAAGTATCGACGCTTGCCAGATAGCTGTAGAAGCATCAGAAAAAAGTAAACTTAAGGCAAGATTGTTTGTTAATCAAAACAGAAACTGCGCCAATTATGGCGGGTGATGAGGCCTATGTATTGTTACACAATAAGGACAATAAATTACTTGTATCTTGGAGAGGACCATATATTGTACTTGAAAGGTTGTCAGATGTTGACTACATTATATCTGTTAAAGGAAAGGAAAAAAACCTTTCACATCAAAATGCTGCAACAATTTCACTCTCGTCCTCCACATCTTAAACCAGCCTGTGAGGCTATCGAAGAGCCTATTGATCGTCTCTCTTCCTTAACTGTCATACAGGAAGAGTTGTATGAATTACTCAATATTTCTGAGCCTCTTTTATCTCTACCTACTTTACCACTTTCTTCTACTGAGAATTGGCGGGATATTTCTATTTTGCCAACTCTTGCTCCATATCAGAAAGATCAGATTTCTTTATTACTTCAATCTTTTCCTGACGTGCTCACGGATATTCCTGGTCGTACAAATATCATTGAACATGATATTCTCCTTACTGATTTGAGACCAATCAAACTTAAACCTTATCCTATCCCTGTACATTTTCAATCACAAGTACAAAAAGAAATAGAGGATATGATAAAATTAAACATAATTTCTCCTTCTCAATCTCCATATAGTTTTCCTATGGTCTTGATTAGAAAGAAAGACAAATCCATTCGGATTTGCATTGATTTCAGGCGTTTAAATGCTTTGACAATCTCGGATGCGGAGCCTCTACCTTTGTTGGATTCTCTATTGGATAGACTATCTACAGCTACTTTTTTCAGTAAATTTGATTTATCTAAAGGTTATTGGCAAGTCCCCTTGTCGGACAGAGCAAAACCTTATACTGCTTTCGCTACACCTTTGGGATTGTTCCAATTTAATTTTATGTCTTTTGGTCTCGTTAACGCTCCTGCGACTTTTGTTCGTATGATGCGAAAAATTTTCTCTAGTCGTGATGACATCATTACCTATATTGATGATATTTGCCTTTTCCATCAATCGTGGGAAGAACATGTTCTTGGAATTGAGTCTTTGTTGACTACTCTTTGTCTCCATCATCTTACTGCTAGACCTTCGAAAACTAAAATAGGATTCACTGAAATTTCTTTTCTTGGTCATAAAGTAGGAGGCGGTTTTCTTAAGCCTGAGGATTCCACTATCTCCAGGATCTTGAATCTAGAAATTCCTAAGACTAAAAAACAGGTTCGCAGTCTTTTAGGTCTTGTAGGATTCTATAGAAAATTCTTGCCTAATGTTTCAGAAATTACTTCAGTTCTGTCTTCGTTATTAAGAAAGAACTCTCCAAATAAGATTGTTTGGACACATTCGTGTAATGAGTCATTAAATTTGCTTAAGTCTTTTTTTCTCAAAATCACCAATTTTAAGATTGCCTGATACTCGATTTCCTTTTATCCTTAGAGTCGACGCCTCTGGTTCGGGAATCGGCGGTACACTTATGCAGGAATTCGATGATTGTCTACATCCAATTCTGTATGTCAGTCGTAAATTGACACCCACACAGAAAAAATACACCATTGTTGAGCGGGAGTTGCTCGCGGTGGTATATTGTTTTACAAATCTGCAACGCTATCTTACTTGTGCAAAATTCGTCTTGAAGACAGATCAGAAGGCCTTGTCCTATCTTAAGACTGCAAAATTTCGTAATGAGAAGGCTGCCAGAGCATCACTTGCGCTCCAACCCTACGAATATGACATTCGTGCCATCAAAGGCAGTCAAAACGTGGTCGCGGATGTGTTATCACGTTGCGTGAAAGACTCACTGTCATCTAGCAACACTGCTAATGCAAGTATCTTGTGAAGTTACATCAAACCTATCAACTGACTTCTCCACATGTTGACCAATGAACAGTATACGATATATGAACATATTTTGCTGACAATGCTTATGCTGACAGGAATTTCCTGATTTATTACTACTATGTAAAGATGGGATATGAAAATATCCTCTGATAAATAACAAGTCTGAGGACTATCGTAATTTTTTCATCATAAAATTGAAGCAAATCGCTCAATGACTCTTTTGACAGTGCTTACAGGTATTGAACGTGTTCACTCAGCACCTGATGATGATGAATGCTGATATCACCAATTTCAAGTTGTACCTCGTTTTACTCAGCTCATTACATGGATGTCTTGGACCGTATTAACAGCTTCCATACTCGGTTTATGTGCAAAAACACACACATTCATTGATGGTCTAAGAATAATGTGACATTTGGATATTTTGAATGCAAAAACTTGATTTATTCTATTGTTGGAACGGCGTCTAAAGATTAAGGGACTTAACTCAAGGATGCTTCGCATGGACAAAGGGACATAACTAGAAAAATCCTATCGTGCCATTATTATTCTCTATCCGGTTGGACATTGAACATTGTTACTTAACGTGAACTTATAAAGGAACTTATACGATAATATAGCAGAGAATCATGGACAGGAACTTTGTGCTCGATTATAAATATTTTCTCTGAACTTTAGTTGGTTATTATTCCACTAGTACAGATAACAATATAACATTGTGACTTTAAATACAGTGCTTTAATTAGCTGTTGATTAATTTTAATTCGCGGGATGAGATTCTGTCTTTGACACAAGGCATTAATACACTCACACTAATTATTGATTGAACATTTTAATGGTTCTCACAACTATTGGCAATTTGTACCATACATCAGTGTATTCTTACCTGATTGGACACACAACTTCGTCATGTTCAAAATAACATTTTTTTTAAAAATTGACACCACAATATACTTTTTGTGACAAGTACTTAAGATGTACACATGACTTTAATCTTTTCGCGTATGATGTTGCATTCATTCACTTTACTAATATGATTGTCTGCCTAATTTCATCTATTTACGCTGTTATAAATTTGTATATTCTATAATGCTTTGCATTATTGCTGTTGATCAATAAGTTAATTAATTGACAACTGATACTGGACTTGACTGATAGGTGTTATTGGACGGTGTGAGGTATGTGAGTGCATGTATTGCTACCATCATTTTTTTAATATGTTGGGTACTATTAGTTATGGCGACCTCACATTGCTGTTAAAAAGGAATTTGTCCGTAGTAGACATTGGCTATGGTCTTAACAACCATGGACCACACTTTTAGTGTTAAATTGCCTACCCTATGGCAGAAACCTGGGTGCTATGCTAGTTCTTACTTACAGTGAAATTTGATGTTACCATATTTCACTCTGGTGATGTTATACTCACACCACGGGAATAATGAAAACTTTGTTTCCATTATTTTTGCTGGGGCGGGGGTGTGATGTTATGATTAAAATTCATAACATTTATGTCGATATAATAGGCAGCTCAACAGGGCTCCTTTTTTGTTTATTTTATACGGAGTCACTTATTAATAAAGGAAGTGACGTCATGCCGATATGGTTTACTGGCAGACGTGAACAAATTTGAAGCAGAAGTGAGGTGATCGTCTGCAAGAGAGATGCGGCTTGTGTTTGGAAGTGTGCGGACGTATGTGTTTTGAGCTCCTGCAGTATTCTGTGTTTTTCCTGAATTATTCCATCACCAGGACATCAATATACTTGGTTGAGGTGTCCCTGGCTTATTCTAGTAAGGAAATGTGTGCTTATTCATAAAGATGTCCAAAGGACGATATTAAATAAAGTTTGACTGATTGCCAATGACCAGCGTTTGATAGGGAACGAATTAATTTCTTCTTTGAAGTCTCCTTTTCACTTATATTACTTACTTAGTCGTTCCCTTTCTACCGTGAGGTGTAGAGGTTTGGAAGAGACAGCGCCAGACTATCCTATCGGCTGTCTTCCTCCTGGCCTGGTTCCATTCTAGTCCTCAGTTCTTCAAAGATTGTCTAATGTTGTCATCGCAGCGGACTCTGGGTCGTCCTGGAGGTCTGGATCACTGGCTCATAGTTTCCCATGCTTGTCGTGGCAGCCGATCTTCTCCCATTCTGCAGCCATGGCCAAACCATCTTAGTTGGGACTGTTCTACTTGGGTCTGCAGGTGGTGGAATTTTAGGACTTGACGTATCGTCTGGTTGCGGACCATGTCTCTTCTTGTTACTTCAACCACCTTCCTTAAATACCTCGTTTCTGATGTTTGGATCTGGCTTTTGTGGGTTGGTGTCATTGCCCATGACTCGCATCCGTACGTCAAGACTGGGACATAGGTGGAGCGGTATACGACCATCTTCGTTTTCTTACCAACCTCTCTGTTGCTGAGGGATCCTCAATTTATGGCCTGAAAAATTTTCTCAGCTGCTGCTTTTCGAGTGGCCAGCTCTTCTTTGATGTCTTCCTTCCAGTCTATAACAGCTCAGAGGTATTTAAAGTGGTCGACCTGCTCCAGGACCTGTTTTCCCAGCTTAATCTGATGCCTTCTTTCTTCTCGTGATATCACCATGGATTTTGTTTTAGAGCTGCTTATGACCATCCCTCTCTTCTCCAGCCCTTCCTTCCAGACTTGCATGTTAGATATGTTTGACATTATCTGCAATTTTGGATAATGTCCCTTTAACCGTGCTGCAAACATTCATGTTTACAGCGACTTCATTGCAATCAGGAGCATTTTAAATGTGTTCATACCTTGTATACATTTATTTAATTAATACTATTTGTTTCAGGTACTTACAAAAAAAATTAAGGTGTATGCTACTTTTCTTTGTAGCACGCCCCTTTCAACCATCTACCATATACATGGAGCTGTTGGTTATATCAGGACGTGTGTCCTTTATTGTAATACGTTTTTATTTGTATTTATTTTATACTATATTATCTCTAGTAGGTATTTCTCCTTTTGTAGTTATATTTCAATATGGTTTTATTTTCCAAAATGTAATATTGTCTAAACTGGCATGTTTTTAATTTTCACTGGAGGGTTATTTGGTCAATCCGAAATTTATCAGGGGGGGGGGGGGGGGTCTTTCACTGGCTCGCATCCTTATTTATGTATTTTTATATGTTAGCTTTTGTTTTTGTAATGTAGTGTTTTATTAACTTTTGTATTTCTGATGTGGTCTTAGTGCCTATGAGATTTTCTACACTCATTTCTACCTTGTGGTTACTACAGTGTGTCTTAATGTTTTGCCTCTGCTGGTCATATTTTTTGCAGTCCATCAGAAAGTGTCTAATTGTGTTTGGTTCTTGACACTCTTCGCATGTGGGTTCGTCAATCTTGAAATATCCAGTTCCAAGATTGAGCCTCAGTAATTTTTTTCTTAATTGGTATTTTTAGTTCATCTTGTATTTTTTGTTTGGTTTTTTTTTTAGGATTTTATAAAAATTTCTTGCTTTTTTTATTTTGGTCCCATGCTATTATCCATTCTTTAGTTTTTGCTTTTTTGGAGAGGTCCAAAAAAGTATGTACATGTGCTTCATTGACTATCAGAAGACTTTTGACAAGAGTCCATCATAAGAAAATAATTGAATGCCTCGAAGACATAGGTGTTAATGGAAAAGACATAAGAATACTCAGTAACCTTTATTGGGAGCAAACTGCTACAGTAAGACCTGAAAGGAATTATTCACCAAACATAGACATAAAAAGAGGTGTCAGACAAACCTGTGTGCTGTCCCCCTGCCTATTTAATCTATACACCGAAAACATTTTCAAACAGATAAAGGAAATGCCAGGACTAAACATCAATGGAAGGTCAATGAACATATATAGATATGTAGATAATACCTTTTTTTTGTAAATACATACTTGTGTTTATTCATTTACATATGCATCTATGTGTCTCCACTATATATCTTGCACCTCTATCTATACTTGAATTTATATCTATATGAATTATTTTGGTTGAAAGGTTCTTAAAGTCTTTAAACATCAACAAATTTCCCTTCTGTGACTCTGGGTCGTCTGTGTAATGTGTGACGCTTGGGATAAGAGTTCTTTTTCATTTTTAGAAGGTTAGGTCCCGTCCTGGTGAGTTGCTCTCCAGGTCTATTAATAACACTGGGTCATGGTAATCTTCTGTAGCCATCGCTGCCCAGGAAGAGGGGGCGCCTCCTCGGAGTGGTGTGTCTGTGTCACAAACACTTGTATTGTTGTTATGCTGGTTGTCTATGTCAGTGGTGATATTGGTACCACCCAGAGTGGACTGAGGGGATGTCTGCGTAATTCTTCTCTTGACTTTAATCTGTGTCGGTTTCTCTTTGTTCTGTTTCCTCTTGTTTACATAGACTGTAAAATTGTCATTGTTCATATCTTCTGGGTCAGATTCGGGTAAAGTCCAGTGGCGTATTTTCTATGTGTGCTGTGCGTGCTGCGCACACCTATGCCCGAAGGAAAATAAAAATTTAATTTATTATTCTATAAAATATTTCTCTTCTAATGTTCTGCTTTCGGACCGCACGCACCAGGATAACGGATTTTCCCGCATAGAATCTACGAGTATAATCTAGTTTCAGTTTCCCCAGACGCTTTTTATAGCAGTTTTTATTGGTTGGTAGCAATCGCCCGAAGTTTCTCGGGTAATTCCGTCACAATGCGTGCGGCTCTTTTCGGATTCACGTCTGAACACTGGTTTGATTGGATCGGGGTCATGGCCAGATACGTAAATACAATGCGAACATGCGTGCGGTGGTCCTGCAGCTCTCGAGTTGTAAAAATCGGTTGTGTCCGTCCAGTGTTTTTTGTGATTAATTTTTGTTAGTTGCCGGGAATGCAGATTATTACAGTGACAGTGAGTTTCAAGTTTTAAGTTAATTAGTATTTTGGAGATAATTGACATATACCCCTAATAACTATCCTTGCGTAAATGAATATAGTTGGTTTTTAAATTAAGAGGGGAAGAAGTTAAATAGTAGGCGTACACATTCATTTTAAGTAGCAGCACGCCTAGCTCGCATTACCAGGATACGCCACTGGTAAAGTCATGTTGTTTGTGTCTTGTGGTACGTCATTAGCTATCTGGGGAGTGTTTTGCATTAAAGGTGCAGCTGATGTTGGTGATGCAGATTTTGTAGGTTGTTCCTTGTCCGGAACTGTGATTGTGGTTGCTACTTGCGGTTTCCTTTTTGGGCATTGGTTGACCCAATGACTGTCCAAACCACAAATCGCGCATGGTGTTCGCCTGCCTGTCATTGTAACGAAAATTGTTTGGTTTGTCTCGTGTCCCTGCGATTGTAGCTTCACGTTAACATAGTGCGGGATGTCTCTGATCGGGTTACACATGAAGGCCCACTTATCTGATTATGGACATTTTGGGATTAGCCCATTCAAATTTCTTCCCATGAAGGTTTTGATAGTGCGTTATATGTGCTGACGTCGTCAGGGTTGCATACCATTTTAGAGGGTTTGAGAATCTGTAAAGGGCTGCAATGTTATTTGAATCCACCCCAGCCGGTCCAGACAAAATGCTCGCCTGTGGCCCGGATGTTGTAAGAACCAGGGTACCGGGTCTGTGTAACGACCCACCTTCCAGGGCATCTTCCATGTTTAGAACTATGTCTTGAACTTCCATTTGGATTTGTTATAAAAAGCAGAAATATCCACTTAGAAAAACACACCTCCGTTCATGTGCCGGTAATGACAAGACTCGCTTTTCGTTGGAGAATCGCCTTATTTTTAAAATGGGCGTTTTAGCTCCCAATGGTTTGAATATACAACATCATTTTGCATAAATTCTGGTAGCTTTTCTCTTCTTCATTCTTTATTCGTTGCCTTTTAGATCTATCTTCTTATGTTTTTGTTTTGATTCGTTTCGTATCTTTTTATATCTCTTGTTTTGTCGCTATGGTACGTCACTTCCTTGTGATTTCTGTGACAAGAGACTACCGCTTTCTTCCACAGATTCTTTGGGTCGAGCTAAGCCAACTTTTACTAGTTCCACAGTTTTGTTTATTCTTCTTTTTTTCGTTTCGTTGATTATTTACTTTCTTGTTTAAGTATTTCTTTTAAATTTTACTATTTTCTTGTATTATTATTGTTCTTTTTTACTCTCATCACTGTTGTTGTTTACTATTTCCATCTGCTTGTATCGCCCATTTGTTGTATATTTCTCATCATCGTATAGTTTTGTAGTACTTATATGTAATTTTTGTCTTTGTCACCTGTTTGTGGCTGACGAAGGGTAAAACCCGAAACGTCCCTTGTTTCTTGTGTACCGTTATTTGTAAAACTGATTAAATACCGTGTTATTTATTTAAATACTTAGATGAGAACTAACCGCTCTCTCAGTTATTGGTTATTGTAAGGCGTTCAAATTACTTACTGTTTAGATCAAGCAAAGATGTCAAAGTAGTAGCTAAATTGAAACAAATGTCAAAAACGTGTTGTTAGCTGAAAGTGAACAGGATATTCAAGAATCAGTATAAATCATTCTTGTAATTTTTATGCACAATCACAATCCGCTTTCAAAAGTGGATTACTTTAGAATTATTTAACAATATTAATATTAGCATTATAAATTCTTAAATATTATTTCTGCACTTTTATATCCCATAATAATTTGCTTAATTTGTTATAGCTGCGTTGTCAAGTTAAGAAAATATTAGATTATAAATTACATACAATCTTTAATTTTATAATACGCTGCTAACTTCCCTTTAAAATTAAAAATGATTATAAACTTATTTCCCTAGGCACAGAAGGTAGCTGGCTTAATTACGGGTCGTGGTATTTAACTTCTGGTTTTTCGGATTTTTCTAAGGCATCATATCTTAAGACCTATCAGCATGCGAAATGTCAGACTTTAATTGGTCTAGAAGTGGTAAAATAATTTCGTGCGGATGGAAAGACGGAAAATACGCTTGTATGTCACAGGCGACTACAAAACTTGAGTGGTCGGTGAATTCAAAGACATAACAACACCCACCTCTGGTTTTACACGTGGTTGGTATATAATTTTTCGGAAGACCACACATAATTAATTAATACAGTCTGATTGACGCTCGCAAGGGTTTAGAATAACGCGATAAATCTCCCCGTGTTCCCGCTTGTACGGTTGGCAAAGGAATGCCTGACGAAGTACTGTATAGTACAGGGTGTTCCACGAAAAAGCGGTCCCATTCAAAAGTGAAAGTAGCCAGATTTTTTAGCATTTTTCAATGATTAACAAATGTGTCGGTTATAAAAGGTTCTAAGTAGTACTAGATTGACCTAAATCATTTTCCGTGATTGGACCGCGCGTATTTGAAAACCATCGAGTGTGTTTAAATAAACTGTCTATCACAATGCCGTTTTCACTGCAAGAAAGGATAGCTATTGTTGAGAATTATATCCGCACGGGATCATTCAAGAAAACATCTGAAATTTTTGCATCAACGTTTTCTGGTTCTAAAATTCCTGCAAAGAGTAGCATACAGAAGTTGATCTCAAAATGGCGTACAACAGGGTCGGTCGTTAATGCCAAACAATTTAGAGTGCCAACTGTTAGGACTCCAGAGGCCATTGCTGTTATTGAAGAGAAGATTTTAACTAGTCCTACAAAATCTGTGAGAAAATTAGCTCAACAAAGTGGAATGAAACGCACTTCTTGTTTTAGAATTCTCCATTCACTAAATTTAAAACCATATCGCGTAACGTGTGTACAAGAACTTAAAGAACCTGACAAGGAGAAACGTGTGAATTATTGTCACTGGCTTCTCAACAAGATCGTAGATGGCGAGTTGGATCCATTTCAGTACTTCATGAGTGATGAAGCGTGGTGTCATTTGTCTGGTCATATTAATTCCCATAACACCAGGCATTGGTGCACAGAAAACCCCCATAAGCTATATGAGAAACCATTACACAACCCAAAAATCGGGGTATGGTGCGCTGCGTCTGGGAATGGGATTGTCGGTCCCATATTTTTTTACACGAATGTGAACACTGAAGTGTATTTACGAATATTTGATGATTTCTACGCACAATTAAGAAGTTATCAGCGGGCATTTTCCTTCTTCCAACAGGATGGAGCAACTTGTCACACATCTCATGTATCACTGG
Source organism: Oreohelix idahoensis (assembly GCA_024509875.1). Classification (NCBI taxonomy): domain Eukaryota; kingdom Metazoa; phylum Mollusca; class Gastropoda; order Stylommatophora; family Oreohelicidae; genus Oreohelix; species Oreohelix idahoensis. Next base: position 164,199 of record JAMPIV010011710.1, on the reverse strand, counting down.
CCCATATTCATAATGTTTTCACCGAGGAAAAGACTGTCAGCAAAGGATTATGGCTTCTCGATCCCCTGATTTATGTACATGCGATTTTTTTCTATGGGGGTATTTGAAGGGAGTTGTGTATAAAACAAACCCCCATACATCAGAAGAACCTAAGGACAATATACAGACTGCTATCCAAACAATTGACGTGACCGTGTTGCGAAATGTGTACCTCAACATGATTACTCGGGCACAAACATGTATAGACGTGCACGGCGACCACTTTCAGCATATATTGTGAGACCTACAAGTAGACTGCCAGTACTTTTCCCCTCCATACACCCTTTTCAGGATCGCCATATCCATCACAAGTTGAACAAGAGTTTCAACATACCATCGTCTTGTATACTGTGTGTGACGTCACATTTCTTCAACACTAGGACTACTTGGCAATTCACACTACTTCCGACACAATACGTCAGCATTCCATGACGTCACGGGCCGCTTATTCGTATAACAGTGACGGCGTTCACAGAGCTGCCGCTTACTGATTTTCAGTTTCCTTACGTCGCATCTTTGCTTTGTGTATGCTCTAGAAGCCTTCTTCCTCAATCTTCTACTTAAGCCATTGTTATGAGTAAAATTCATAACGATTATGTGTAAAGTATCTACAGCTCGACAGAGCTTCATTTCTTATATTTTATTACGGATTCACTAACAATAAACGGAAATGACGTCTTGCCGGGAAAGAAGGGTAGCAGACGTCAATTTAGCAGAAGGGGGGTTTTATCGTCTGCAAGGAGAGATACCGATTCGGATCTGCATTGATTTCAGGCGTTTTAATAGTGTAATTATTATGGATGCTGAACCTCTACCTTTGTTAGATTATTTGTTGGATGGACCATCTACAGCAACCTTTTTCAGTAAATTTGATTTATCTAAAGGATATCTCTGTCGGATAGAGCCAAACCTTACACAGCTTTCGCTACACATTTAGGATTGTTCCAATCCAATTTTATGTCTTTTGGACTAGTGAATGCGCCGGCTACATTCGTGCGTATGATGAGATAATTTTTCTCTAGTCGTGATGACATCATCACCTACATTGATGATATTTGCCTTTTCCATGAATCTTGGGATGATCATGTTCTTGGAATTCAATCATTGTTGAATACTCTTCGTCTCCGTCATCTTGCTGCGAGACCATCTAAAATTCAAATAGGATTCACTGAAATTTCTTTCCTTGGTCACAAGGTGGGAGGCGGTTTTCTTAAGCCTGAGGATTCCACTATCTCAAAGATCCTGAATCTAGAAATTCCTAAGACAAAAAAACCGGTTTGCAGTCTTTTGGGTCTTGTCGGATTCTACAGAAAGTTCTTACCTAATGTTTCAGAAATTACTTCAGTTCTGTCTTCGTTATTAAGAAAGAACTCTCCAAATAAGATTGTTTGGACTCATTCATGCTACGAGTCATTAAAATTATTGAAAAGTTGTTTTTCTAGATCACCAATTTTAAGATTGTCTAATACTAGACTTCCTTTTATCCTTAGGGTCAACGCTTCTGCTTCGGGGATAGGTGGTACACTGTTGCAGAGCTTCGAAGATAATCTTCATCCAATTCTTTGCCAGTCTAAAACTGACACCAACAGAAAAAAATACCCCATCATCGAGCGGGAATTACTCGCAGTGGTGTATTGTTTTTCAACATTGCAACGCTATTTTATTGGCGCTAAATTCGTCCTGGAAATGGATCAGCGGGCTTTGCCTTACCTCAAAACAGCTAAATTTGGTAATGAGAAAGCAGCCAGAGCAGCAATGGCGTTCCAGCCATACGGCTACGAAATACGAGCAATAAAAGGAAGTCCGAACGTATTGGCGGATGTTCTGTCTCGGTGTGTTAAAGACCCACTATCAGCGAACAACACTGAAAATGCAGGTACTGATGTGACGTTACAGTAAACTAATCCACAAAATTGTCATCGGATTAACCAATAGACAGTGTGCAAAATGTGCACAGATGTTGCTGAACATGCTTGTTCTTGCTTGAATCTGTTGAGTTATTACTGCTGCTTCGTAACGAATACTTATGAACACAATTGTTACACACTATCATATTGTTTCAGCGATAGGTTGGAATAAATCGCTCATTGATGATATTAACATTATTTGCTTCTATGGACCATGATCACTCGGCACATGATGATGATGAATCCTGAAATCGCCGGTTGCATGTTATACCTTGTATTGCTCAGCTCATCACATGGATGTCAGGAACTTTGTGTACTTTATCCATATACTGCTTATGTGCACGAACCACGCATTAATTGCTTGACTACAAATAATCTAACATTCTGAAACATTTCAGTGCGATAATGCATTTCGTTTGGACAGTGTGAACTTTACGTGGAAAGTTAAGGGAATTAACTCATGATAGCTTATCATGGACTATAAAGGGACGTAACTAAATAAATGAAACTTGTGATGCTGGAATTTTATCTAATTAGAAATGGAACATTCGTCATTATCTTTAATTATTCATGGACCTTGCAGTATAACGTGGAAGATAATCATGGACATGTGCGATTATACACATTTTCGCGTGATTTTAGTTGGTTATTATTGAACCAGTACGGATGACACACACACACACACACACATATATATATATATATATATATATATATATATATATATATATATATATATATATATATATGTGTGTGTGCTTTAAATACGGTACTTTAATTAGCTGTTAATTAGTTTTAATTAGATTGATGAGATTCTGTATTTGACATAAGTCAGTACAACACTCACACTAATTACGCTTGTATATAAATTAACGTTATAATTGTTTTCACAACAATTTCGTAAGTTATACCATACATCAGCGTAACTTTACCTGATTGGACATACAACTTTGTCATTTTCAACCAAAAAAATTGACACAACAATATACCTCATGCTAGTCTAGGTAAACCTTCCTTCTACATGCTTCCTAAGGTTCATAAAATTGACAATCCGGGTCGACCTATTGTTTCAGCCTGCTCTTGTCCCACTGAACGTATCTCTGATTTCCCGGATATTATTTTGCAACCATTAGTGGTTTAAATATCTCGGGTCCACTATATGTAGTGATGGAAGATCAAGTAAGGAAATCAAGACAAGACTTGAGATGGCCTCAGCTGCTATGACAAGGTTGAATGTGATCTGGAAAAGTAACATCAGTTTTCCTGTGAAGATCAAATTATACAAATCACTTATATTATCTATTCTCTTGTATGGGTATGAGGGCTGGACACTCACTGCAGATACGGAGCGAAGGATTCAGGCTTTCGAGCATAAATGTTATAGAAGAATTTTGCGCATTTGCTATAAAGAGCACAAAACAAATGTCTATGTTAGAGAGAAGATAAACACCTATGCAGGCCACCAAGAACCACTTTTTTCAATAGTGAAACGTCGAAAGCTTGCCTGGTTTGGGCATGTAACTCGTCATGACTCCCTTTCGAAAACGATCCTCCAGGGAACAGTCGAAGGTAAACGGAGAAGAGGAAGGCAAAGAAAATCCTGGGCTGATAACATCAAAGAATGGACAGGACACGGTTTTTCCACACTTGTACGCATTGCTAAGGATAGAGAGCAGTGGAGGACCCTGTCTGCTGATGCTTCCACCATGGCACCCCTACGACCCATGACGGGTTATGGGTTGAGATGATGATGAGTGGTCAATCTACCTTCCTATCTTATGGACACCACCCATGCTATCACTACTTTTGATTCCATCCCATTCACACCTGACCACACTTACCGTCTTTTCCTTCTGGATGTTTGTTCGCTTTATACTTCCTTTCCACACTCTGATGGCCTTAAAGCACTACATTTTTTTCTCGACAGACGCATTGACCTTACTTTTAGCACCGGCTCTCTTCTTCGCTTTGCGGAATTGGTCCTCACTCTCAACTCTTTTGAATTCAATGGCCAGTTCTTTAATCAAATTAGTGGCGTTGCTATGGGCACCAAAATGGGCCCGAGTTATGCCTGTCTCTTCATGGGTCACTTTGAATATTTGGTGCTTCAAAGTTACGATGGACCATTACCTGAGTTTTACCGTCGCTATATCGACGATGGTATTGGTGTCACAGACATGTCTGAAGCTAACCTCCGTAGATTCATTGACTATGTTGGCAATTTCCATCCTGCAATCAAATTCACTTCTCAGATTTCTACCACTTCAGTTAACTTCCTTGACCTCACTGTCAATATTACTCCTACTGGCCTTACTACCTCTGTCTTTTATAAACCTACTGATGCCCATGGTTTCCTTCTTTATACCTCTTCTCACCCTCCCAGCTGTAAAAATGCCATTCCCTACTCTCAACTTCTACGCTTACGTCGGATATGTCACGATGAAAATGATTTCCGTGAACGAGCTCAAGAAATGCTCGAGTTTTTTCGCCGACGTCACTATCCTGAAAGAGTCCTATCTGATGTCCTTAATCGCATTAGTCCCGTTACTCGTCAGGTTGCACTTACTGCTAAACCTACTACTACATCTGACAGACTCAAAGTTGTCTTAACTTTCCAACCTCACTGTTTGGCGGTGAAAAAAATTCTGTTCCGTTATCTGCCTATTCTCCACTCCGATCCTGATACCAGAGAGTTGTTTCGTGATACCCCTTTGTTGGCATATCGTAAGGATAAGAATTTTAGGGATATTCTTGTGCATAGTCGCTTGAGACAAACTAGTCCTTCTCACTTTGGTACTAAACCGTGCAAACGCCGCATATGTAAGACCTGTCCTTTTGTACTCCAAACGCAGTCAGTCTCCTTTCCGAACGGTAAATTTACCACTGGGGACTCTTTCACGTGCGAATCCAGAAACCTGATTTATGCTATCATCTGCAAGAGGTGTGATATGACCTATATTGGTGAAACTGGCAGACGTTTGGCAGACAGGTTTCGTGAGCACTTGAATGACATCCATCATGGCAAACATTTACCAGTGGCCCTTCACTTCAACAGCCCTGACCATTCAGGTAACTCTGACATTCATGTCACTGCCCTCCGTTCATGTATCGGCGACGACCAAACTCGCTTTTCGTTGGAGAATCGCCTCATTTTTCAAATGGGCGTTTTAGCTCCTGCTGGGATGAATGTCCAGCATCATTTTGCATAATTCTGGTGGCTTCTGTCGTTATTTTCCTATCTATTCTTGTTTTTGCTTTGGTTCGTTTCGTTTCCTCAATTTTCAATTCTTAGCCGTCACTAGCTCCTACGTCACTTCCGCATGACGCCTTAGTTTTTCAGCCATTTTGAATGTTTCCTTCCTCGACACAGCTAAGTGATTTTTTACGCATTTTATTAGTGTTGTTCATTCCTGTCTTAGTTTCGTTGATTATTTACTTTCTTGTTTCGACATGTCTTTGTAGTTTCACGAGTTTCTTGCATTATTATTGTTATCGTTTCACTCATCACCGTGGTTTCATCTGCTTGTATCACTCATTTGACGTTTTCCTCATCATCATAGACCTTTGTAGTACCTATATGTAGTTCTTGTCCTTGTCACATGTTCGTAACTGTGGCTGACGAAGGGTAAAACCAGAAACGTCCCTTGTCTCATGTGTACCGTTTACTTGTAAAACTGATTTCATACCATATTATTTTTTAATTTATATATTTGTTTCATTATTTTTGCCGGGGGGGGGGGAAGAGAAGAGTGATTTTTATGAGTAAAATTCATAACGATTTTGTGTAAAGTATCTTCAGCTCGACAGAGCTTCATTTCTTATATTTTATTACGGATTCACTAACAATAAACGGAAATGACGTCATGCCGCGAAAGAAGGGTAGCAGACGTCAATTTAGCAGAAGGGGGGTTTTTATCGTCTGCAAGGAGAGATGCCGATTGTGTTTAAATGCAAGAGATCGCATGTGTGTTTGCTCCTGCAGTCCACTGTGTTTTACCTGAATTGTACCATCACTAGGGCACCGATATACTCTGTTTAGGTGTTCCTAGCTTCTTTGAATGTCAGGAAGTATATTTTTATTATTGTGTTGAATGTATCAAATATATTTGTTACGCACAGATTCTTTTGTAGGCAATGAATATAGAGATATATATATATATAGAAAGATATTTATTTGTCTGTTAACACTTTTTGTTGATAAGTCAAAGGTACATAACCCTTGATTTAGTTGATGGTACATTTTATTATGTCTGTTACTTTCTCTTGGGTCTTATATGAATACTAAGATTTACGTCGGCCCATCTTGAGTTGAACTCTGGGGGTCACGCGCTTCTGCGCAGGTGTCGAATTGAGGTTGTCGAGAGAGACTTCCGTGAGGATGGGGGATCCTGGTCGCTGTACGGACAGAAGTCCGAAGATTTGTTCTTTGCTGTGAAATTCTGGGGGAAGGCGACATCGTCTGTGTGACTATTATGTCTATGTTCCTCCCCAGAATCTATTCTTTCCGCCAAAGGATGGCGTGTGCTATTTGCTAGTGTTTTTCTAGAATGATTAGGTAAAGAGAGACAGTTACTGTACCTTTTTCAAATGCCTAGATCTGCAGCCATGGTATGGTCTGCACATGTATATGATTGACTAGTTTCGAGACGACATTTTGCTAGCAGCACCATTATTCGTATGATATACATTGCATTATTATGCATATGATCTACACAGCATTATTTAAATGATGGACAGCGCCCTTTACTTATGCTTCATTATGCAGCTTCGGAGTGAGCGAAGCTCATCGAAGTTAGGAGCCATTTTGGATCTCGCCTTTGCCTAAGCGGATCATCGTTCGGAGAACAGGGATGCCTTACTATCTGATGATGATACAGAGATGTCTACTATTGTAATCCACTACTGGTGGTTTTAAGATTGTCGCCATAAAAGCCTGCTAATTTACTATTGTAATTCTTCGTCAGAAGATGTTCTGTCAGGGAGCCATTGATGATAAATATTTGAGAACATTAACTGACGTGATCAGTCAGTTAGGCTTGAAAGTAAATACAACTAGAACCCAGAGGGACTAGCTACTAACGTTCTGTTATATTCACATTCTTTACGAATGTATCTTTGATGTCGTAAACTATTTTCAAGCATGTGATGTTGTTGCCAACCTGTTCCAGTGACTGTAGCTGTGTTGTCAGAGTGTGCGTCCCATTAAACTGTATGAAACTGTTAACAGTAGTTCCAGCCGTCATTGACTTCTAGATATGAGTGAATGAGTGCCTTGTTACCTATCAACTCTACAGAACAGTACACCTATTCGCGTAACTCACATCTGTACTCTCACTCAATATAAACACTGTCCCTTGCCAGGGCCTCAATGCTTTATGGACAAGGTGACCGGTATATCCAACACTGTGTCGGTTCGAGTTGACCATCAACCTTCATCAAGATGACTAGTACACACAAACTACATGCATCACAGTCACCTTTATCAATGTAATATACCAGTGTGACGCCTTTGCATTTACAGTTTACATTCTACATTTATCAGTGTGGTGGCTTCATGTATACAGCATTCTTCAGTGATAAGAATATATACACTTATCAATATTAAACTGTTGAGAATGCAAGGACAGCGTCTCCATAGCGGAACGGACTGCCTTACGACATTATGAAGACTGCATATTACTGCCTTTGCCATTGGGCGTGAAACTATTGATATAATTGATGGAGCTATGTAACTGTACATGAATAAAGTGTATCTTGTGAACGTTGAAAATGACTTTCGCTTACATTGGAATTAACGTTGATACGTGTCTGTCGACATACCCCATGTTTGTATTTGGCCACGGACATTGTTCCGCATTATATATATATATATATATATATATATATATATATATATATATATATATATATATATACATATATATATATATATATATATATATGGTCGCAAAAATGAGCCGCTCAGCAGCATGGCAGGCCTTAAATGGCCGGGTAAGCCAGGAGCTGAATTTAACACCAAGCCCCCAACGGTGCAAGAGGTAGAAAGCATTGTCCAGAAAGCTCGGTGCAAGTCAGCTCCAGGTCCTAATGGTGTTCCATATGTGGTGTATAAAAGATGCCCTGAGGTTCTCAAACGACTGCTCCGTTTACTGAAGAATGCGTGGAAAACCCAACTCGTAAGCAAGGAATGGAGAAAGGCAAACGGAGTCTACATCCCGAAGGAACAAAATTCCACAGACATCAGTCAGTTCAGGCCAATCTCACTACTCAATGTGGAAGGGAAGATATTCTTCTCAGTAATGGCGAAAAGACTCACTACATACCTCCTGGCAAATGGGTACATTGACATTACCATTCAGAAAGGAGGTATCCCAGGTACACCAGGATGTCTAGAGCATGCCACAATGATCTGGGAAGCAATCCAAAAGGCAAAGTCTGACAGAACAAACCTCCATGTAATCTGGTTGGATCTAGCGAATGCTTATGGATCCGTTCCACACCAGATGTTGTGGCAGGCCCTAGAAATGTATCATGTTCCACAAGAGATTGCAGCAATGCTGAAGCTGTATTTCGCAGGGTTTTCTGTCAGATTTTCAACCAGAGAGTACACAACGAAGTGGATTGGCCTTGAAGTTGGAATTGCGATGGGATGTACCATCTCTCCGATACTATTCGTCATGGCTATGCAGGTAATCCTCAATGCGGCTGAAGGAATGGCTATAGGTCCAAAGCTCGGTGGAATGTGTCACATGCCACCGCTCAAAGCATTCATGGATGACACAACAATTCTGACATCAGATGAACATCAGGCCCGGAGGATGTTAGCACGCCTGGATGAACTAGTCAGCTGGTGCAGAATGAGCTTCAAACCCAAGAAGTCGAGAAGCCTATCAGTCAGGAAAGGGAAGATAGCAGAGGTCATATTCACGGTTTCCAGCCAAAGAATCCCTACTGTCATTGAGGAACCTGTTAAAAGTCTTGGCAGGGTGTACGATGCCTCTTTAAAAGACTCGAAGGCAGTGCAACAGACAATAGAAATGGCAGACAGAGGACTACAGATCATAGACCAAAGCAGACTCCTGGGAAAGTTCAAACTGTGGTGCCTCCAGTTCATGTTGATACCGAAGTTGCTGTGGCCACTGCTTATATATGAAGTAAGCACAAGTACAGTGGAAGCTATAGAGCAGAAGGTCAACAAGTTCATGAGAAAATGGCTAGGGGCACCACCAGGTCTGTCAGATGTAGCACTGTACTGCAAAAAGTCAAAACTTCTGCTTCCCTTCAAGTCAGTTGTTGAAGAGTACAAAGTTGGAAAAGCAAGGCTTGCAATGATGCTACGCGAGTCAGCTGATGACGTGGTTAAGTCCATTCAGCCCACACTGAAAACGGGAAGGAAGTGGAGAGTGGAAGAAGCTGTTGATGCTGCTGAAGAGTCACTCAAACTGAGAGAGGTAATCGGATACACACAAACGAATAGACGGGGATTTGGGCATGGTGACATCCGCTGGTGGTCCAAGGCATCAAGCAGGGAACGCAGAGACATGGTAGTTCAGGAGATACGAGGAGCTGAGAATGATAAGAGGTTGCTAAAAGCAGTGCAGCAGGTCCAACAAGGCCAATGGACTACATGGGATGGAGCCCTGCAGAGATCCTTGACATGGAATGATATATGGCATATGGCACCTCTTAGGCTCAGCTTCGTGGTTAGATCAATGTATGACCTGCTGCCGTCGGCCACCAACCTTGTGAAATGGGGAAAGTCGGATGATGAGCAGTGCCCCCTGTGCCAGGGGAGGCAGACACTTGAACACGTGCTCTCAGCGTGTAAGGTGGCATTAGGGCAAGGACGATACACTTGGCGCCATAACAAAGTGCTAAATGAGCTTGCTGCGACAATAGATCAGGCAAGAATGAAAGCGAATAGCAAAGTCCGGCCAGACACCACAAACACATACTTTCTGAGGGCAGGAAAGTCAGCACACCCCAAACCGAGTAAACCTGATAGCAGTTTACCATCTCTTCTTGACTGTGCAAACGACTGGGAGATGGCGGTAGACCTACCTGGACGGGGGGCATATCCAGAGAGTATCAGAAAATCGCGGAGACGGCCGGATATAGTGCTTCATTCTTCAGCAACGCTTCAGGTCATACTGATTGAACTGACCGTGCCATTTGAATCCAGATTAGACGAGCAACATTCATTCAAAGCGGCCAAGTATAGCGATCTAGCCGCGGATCTGAGACACGATGGATTCAGTGCAAGGGTCATGGCGGTTGAAGTGGGCGCAAGAGGGCTTGTGGCTGCATCAATGTATGATTTATTGAAACTGTTGGGGTTGAAGGGACAGTCTAGAACAAGGGCACTGAAGAGGCTTAGCGAAACTGCCGAAAAGGCATCAGGCTGGCTGTGGAACAACCGCAGTGGGCAATGGAGATCGTGACGGTAAACGCTGCGGTACAGAAAACACCAAATTTTTCTAAGTCCACAGCGCTGAGTTTATATGGTGTACTAGTGAGGGGGCTGCGACTCTGGGGCAACAGGCGATGTATACTATAGGGAGTGTGTCAGGTACAGAATTTCAGTGGCGTGCGGCGCGCAGTGGCTAAGGTTCGTCGGCTGCGCGCTCGTGTCTCAGTGTGTGTCCTTAGTTGTGAAGGGCGACGGAACGAACGGAATAATTTGTCTTTTCTTTGTTACTTTCACAATTGCCCCCACGGCTGGCGTTGTGGATTAAAAGTTGCTACCGTAAGTGAAATGGGTTCATTTTCGATACAAGACAACAGGAAGCTGAGACGCTTGGGAGTCATGACCCAAGTGGGCCCGCCCCCCTTAGAGTGTAAAGGAGTAATCGGGCCGAAACACTTGTCAGATGGGGGGACTTCTTCTGATGATCAGATTGCTTCCTGTTGTATCGGTCTGTAAAGAGTTTCCTATCATATATATATTCGTGTTATATATATTATATTGACTATATTATATATATATATATATATTTATTATATATTCTATATATTATAGGTAAATTATTTCTTAAATAATGAAATATTGGCATCAGCCATATTGGGCAAGCAGAAGTCGCCAGCTGTCATCATAAGTAATTGACCGAAGTTTTGTACTTTTTGTTTTGGATAAACAATTTTTAACTACGATGTCTTTTCTGTTGTTGTTGTTGCTGTTTCTGTAATAACAGTATTTTTTTGCTTTATTAATAAGTAAGGTAAGTGAGTAATGATCGTCATACATAAACACTTTTTTTTTATGTGGGATGTACACCTTGACATACAATTTGTGTGGGATGTACACATTGACATACAATTTGTGTGGGATGTACACCTTGAAATACAATTTGTGTGGGATGTACACCTTTACACACAATTTCCCATAACCTGTACAATGTATATATTTTCATGGTGAAAGCAGCTTTAATTTAAGCGGTCTTTTTTGTTGTTGTTTGTTGTAATGTTAGATACGCGCTGCTTTTTAATAAACGCCACCCCCGTGTAAATAAAAAAAGTGGGTTTGTATGAATTACCACTAAATTCATTTTTTTATTTATTGAGGCACCCTTTGCTGTACATTACAGCCACTATATAAACAATTGTATACCGTGCGATCGCTTCCGATATTAACACGTTAATCTTAGCTTAAATAATACACGATTATATCAGAACTATCAACATCAGCATCAAGTGCCGTGTCGCTATGCATAGGCGACCACATCTGCCCATACCTCTATAACATCAAAATAATTACTGTAAGCACCTTAATCTGTAAGGTTACTTTTAATTACACCGTTAAGCAACATGGGGAGACTCTGTTTTCCGTCTTATGTGAGGTATGTGACTCTGATCAGCATAATTCGCACTACCGTTTTATTTAAAAATTTATTGAAAATATCCAGCTAATTTTCTGTCTGTCTATGACATTTTGTCTTTCAAGTCATATGTCGTATTTCAAGTCATATGTCGTATTTCAAGTCATATGTCGTATTTGAAGTTTTGGATTACGGCTGGCGTTTATTTGAGTCGTTCGGACAAACTGTTCCAACCATTTTGTTTTCTGTATTTCTATTTAACTGGTGCATGTTGCTGTTGCCACCAGTTACCAGAATTTGTTGTTTCTGTAAGTCTGTTATAGTCACATTTGCAGATATCCCAATAATCTCAACTCGTATGTCGTCATCTTTGTGTATAGTGCTCTAGACAGGTTGTTTCAAAAATGTGCTAACACTTTATGGGAAATTTGTGGCTTTCTTTGCCACTGACTGAAATGGCAACGAGAATGAATTTGAAGCAAAGGATGGAGGTCTAGCAGTCCTTCTCTCTCTCCCCCCCCCCCCAATCCCCCAACGGTGGTGTGCAATAGATAAGGTACCAAGCCACATCATGCCTAAGCCCTCTCACAGAAAACTGACAATGTCATTGCAAGAAATCCACAAGAACTTTGCCTCGGGCATTTCAATACACAACAAGAGAAGATTGCAAGCATGTACTGACAATGACTGCAAACAGATGGAGACACTTTCCCTAACCCCAACTACCAACATACATGTATATTTATACAAGTACGAACATACATGTATATTTATACAAGTACGAACATACATGTATATTTATACAAGTACGAACATACATGTATATTTATACAAGTACGAACATACATGTATATTTATACAAGTACGAACATACATGTATATTTATACAAGTACGAACATACATGTATATTTATACAAGTACGAACATACACGTATATTTATATTATAATGTCTTATCAGTTAAAGATAAATCCGAATAGCTGTTAATATTTGTATTTTAATGTCTTATCAGTTACAGATAAATCCGAATAGCTGTTAATATGTATATTATAATGTGTTATCAGTTAAAGATAAATCCGAATAGCTGTTAATATTTATTGAAGCAACATGTATTAGTGAAAATATGAAATATTGTTAGCCAATGCTATATATATATATATATATGTGAATTTGAAAAATATTTTAGAAATTACGTCACGAATGATGCAAATTTACGTCATGATATTCTGTGTTCCAATGCTGTGTTCCACAATCCCGTGCGCAGCATTACACAACAAGCCCCAATTGAAAACCACATTTCTGGTGACGTAGTCTCGCCCGGGCGTAAATTTCACTGCACAGCGACTTTATAAACACCCTGTATATATATATATATATATATATATATATATATATATATATATATATATATATATATATATGTCACCGGTGGCTTTATCTTCATTACGAAAGTATGAGCCTTGTCTGTGCAGCAGTTGGTAAGCCATTGCGACAAGCTTCTGACATTCTATTTATATCATATTTCTCTCACGATTGATATCTTTTAAGTCACATGTTTCCAGCACTGACATGATTTAAAGTGAAAGAAAAGCATGAAATAGCAAAGGCGAAAAGATAGAAGGAGACAATGAGAGAGAGAAAGAAAGCTGATATTTGTCAAGTAGCCTTGAGATTCCATTACCTGCATGGTTACCTGGGTTCTCTGTGAGCACAAAGGACGAATACGATTGTTGATCCTGTATGTAACTCCCTGTATGTAACTCCCTGTATGTAACTCCCTGTATGTAACTCCCTGTATGTAACTCCCTGTATGAGCCAAATCATATTATTTTGTCACCCTAGAAGCTGGCAACATCATTATACAAAACACATGACTACAGAAGCCACCACTTCTCCTGCAGATAAATGCGTTGGTGTAGTCTTATTGCAACAGGGTTCCATACTTCACAAAGTGACATGAATAACAGAGAAAAACGCTTGAAACCATTTAGATGCCCTTTATTAATATTGTGAAGACCAACTACACAAGTTAAAATTAATGTGTTGCTGTAATAATTTCTTGATAATAACAGACCACATTTAAACAGGTAATTTAAACAATTATTTTAGATCGAATGAAACAAGTAGGCAGATATCGCAGCTGCAATAATAAATAGATATGTGTGATTTAATAAACATAAGGTATTTTATACACAGGTGTGAAATGGTGATAACAGCATTTAATATTAACATGTGACAAACATGAAAAATATGTATATGAATGTTTATTATGGACTGACGCAGGTTAACCGACTATAGATACAAGTGGTGATACAAATAAGACAACACTAGATGTAGTGGTAAACACAATAATTCAACTAGCGATAAAAAACAAAAAAAAAATATACAACATTTAAACTACAACATAAAAAACACAATGGAATATTACTGAAGAAACTTTCTACCTTAGCTCGCATCTCGTAAAAGGCTGATAAGGAGTAGTGAAGATAATCACGCTTTCAGGAGAAAGTTAAAAAGAGTTTGTTTGTTGACTTACCTCCCTTCACCTAGGGAGATCTTCATACTGGGATCTGGAATGTTTGAACACTAATCGAGCTAGGAAGAACTGCAGAGGAGACCAGGAGAAAATAGAGACTTTAAAACTGACATGGAGACTGTGCGAACAAGATAAATGTGAATAGAAACAAGGAAAGCGAACGCACAGTGCACGTAATAGTGAAGGCGTGGCACTAATGGTGTCAAAGGAGAGGTCACCTCTTCAATTTGAATAAATGTCGCCCAGAATAATATCAGCAAGTTTCAAAATTGGAAAAAAGAAATAAAGATAAATATCATCCAATGCTATACGTCAACAAATGACAAAGGCTGAAAGAGTAATGTTACACTACATTTAAAATGGCATAGATAAATAGAGACTATAAAACATTACAATGTTTAGTCATTTAAATGCTAAGATAGATCCAGGTCATGACCGCTGAAGACATCATGAAAAGGATGGACTTCTGACACTGAACGAAATTAGAGAAACATTTATAAACATCTGTGTTTCAAATAAACCTGTTTCAGAGGAAGCATGTTCCATATTAGAGCAGCATGGATATCACCAGCCCACAGACTAGAAAATCAGACTGATCGTATGTGCATAAATAAGACGCTCATAACAGCATTCAAATAAAATAGGAATGCATATTTAATCAAAGGCAAAATCACAATTTCTGAAACCAAAGAAACAAAGAAAGAAGAAGAATCAGAACAGAAATAAATACATTGACAAGACAGCCAAGGGTAGGTGCAGCCCAACGAAATAATAGGGATGACATCGCAGGACGCTAATAACAGGGAAATATAAGCAATCAAATGACCTAATTAAGAACAAGAATAGAAAATTGCTTCGCAAAATAAAAGAGCCAATGAACAAATTGAAGGAACCTTATAAGAAACTTCACTAGCTTCACAAGATTCCACAGATATTCAGCCATCAGAAGATTAATTACAGTTAACATTAAAAAAAAAAACCTGAGTAAAGAGATTCATAAAGCATTTTTTTAAAATTGGTAATGCTGCATATACACACTCAATTCTAGCTGAACTCACGAACACAGACAATGACATCTCTACAGAGATCTTATACTAAGTGAGGAAATCTGGAAGAAAGAGAGAAATAGCAGCGGACTGGATGGAAAGATAATTGATCAACTTACCAAAGACAGGACATTTACACGAGTACATAAATATCAGAGGAAGACTTTTACTGTCCATGCCAGGGAAAATATTTAAACGCATGATGCTATAGAGGTTAGTAGGGGTCATAGACAGACAACCCTTTTCTAAACTCATAAGCCACTATTGACCCACATAAGTTCATTAAAGATAATAACATATTAAAAAAAAAAACTATGAAGTAACGAAGAACAACTTTGGGATAAGAACTGGATTTCGGCAGGGATGCCTTTTGTCAACATTTCACTTCCAGGTGGCTATGGGATGAATTTTGAAAACGACAGCATCAACGACTAGAAATGAAATTCAGTGACTGTCAAAAAAAAAAAAAACCAAACAACCAACCAAAAAAAAATAAACAGTCTGACGATCTTAATTACACCGATCTCCTACTTAGTGTATGCCATAATTGACCAAGATGCCAAAAACAATCAAACAAACAAACAAAAACACGAAAATGCTGGATGAGAGGAACGAACGAACGAACGAACTTTATTTTCAAAGGGTTGAGAATTAGGCACGCAGGCCCGTCTGACATTCTGCCCTTCCTTTCTCTCGTCTTTTATACTCATTTCATTTATTCTCACATACATTTTACCCATCAATGTCAAGGAATTCAACGTTGTAAAGGTAAAATAATAGCATACTCACATTCACAGTATCTAATTATAAACATGAAATAAAATATGTTGAAAAGTACAAACTAAGTATTACCATGAAATAAAATATGTTGAAAAGCACTAACATCATCATTAAACCTACATTCGATATTATATCATTTGTTCGAAAAAATAATCACATTAGTGGGGCAGATAATCAGAACTCATAAAGTATTCGACAAGTTTACGATTGTATGAATAGGGACTGAGGTTGTTATGGTTTAGATAATGTGGAAGATAGTTCCAAAGATGAGCAGCAGAGTAAGCTAAGCTTTTCTTGAATAAGTCAAGCCTATGCTTGAGCACTTGTATTTTGAGCTGGGTCTGAATATACACAGGAAAAGAGAAAACAAATTATAAGAATTAGGTGGTAAATGGTATCAACGTGCCTTGAAAGAAATAATTCTACAAGATGTGGATTCATACAGCTACAGTGCAGCAACGTAGTCAACTTTGGAAGAAATCATCAGTGATATCAAAGTCAGAAAACAGACGGCAAGACGGGCTTTGACTGCATTTGGCAAATATGGAAATCTAAATAGAGAAAAGCTAACACAACAATACTTTTCAGTTCAGGTAACACAACGCGGAGAACAACAGATACGACAACCAAGAATTATCAGCTGCTGTTTACACAGAATAAAATTGTAAAAAGGCATGACACCATAATGGAAGTGATAGAATGAAAAAAAAAAATGAGGGGAGAAAATATTGAGGACACTGGCCGATATCATTACAGGACTGTCCTTGTTCTAGAGTCGCCACAGTAAAAGACAAAGACAGATACCTAAAATTCAAAAAGAAATGGATTGTCAGACACTTTTTAAGGATAAATGTGACATTGAAAGAGCTTTACGGATTAGACAAAATATGAGAGATTGACATGACATGATTGAATGTTTATGCTGCACGGGGAAGCTAAAAATTAATATTTAACGAAGAAATGCGTTCATTATAACACTGAAATTATATCATAACGTAATTTATAACACTTGTATGAATCATATAATAAAGTATACATGTATGTGACTTCATAAACAACATAGAAAGTGTAGATGTATGAGCTTGAGTGATTGACATAACATGACCAGACATTATGGATGTACAATGGAAACATAATGAAATCAAAAGGGAATACTTGTATTTAGCAATTTCAGCAAGGGTAACATAATGTATTAACTACTTGTGATACTCTCATGATATATCGCAAATAGTGGGGGTGGAGGGGACGCTGTTAATTAATATATCAAGTCATTACCCCTTATTTGCAGGTGGAGCGCATGCCTCTAGCACAATCACCCCAAGTCTTCTGCCAAAAATGTTATGCTATTACAATTATTACAGAATATTGCAACTGTAAAACCTATCCTTTCATCATCATTACTCTGAGTTCCATGCGGAGCGTACGCTTTCAGTCAGTTGACACCAGGCTCTCCTGTCCTGTACCGTTCACTCCAGTTCTCTCCCGTTCACTCCATACCATATGTCGTAAGTTTATAGATAGGCCTAAGATATTTATGGCCCCGTCCGAGCAGAGGTGATATAGTGAGAGCTATGTGAGAGGAAGGTGTGAGAAATAGTCCTGTTTACGAGGAGAACTGGTGTGAGAGAAAATACGGTCTTGGATTGAGTTATTGCTCTAAATCCAGCCTATCTAGTACGACACACTTTAATGGAGACGCACTTTCTCACTTGATACTGATTCAAATTACACTACCCTCACGTACGCACACACAAACAATGTTGTGACATAAACAAACGTACATACGTAGAAAACAGATAAACTATGGGTCACATATAAATGGCAGGGAGGTTTTGACCAACACCAATAGCTGAAGGTTTATTAAATATCGTTAGAAAAATAGATCACAACATCAGTACATAGTTATCATTACATCAGTGAATTATTGTTACATAAGAGAAAGAAAATATACTCTCATGAACCCTCCCTCTGATATATGGAAAAATTAGGGAAGATCTCAACAGAGGTAATTTACCCAAAAGATCAGAACAATGATTGCTAATGGGAGTGGGGAGTAGTCAGGACGGATAAAGAATATGTCCTTAATTTAAACTCTCCCGTGGGCCTTCAGACTTAGTGAGAGATAGATAAAAGAGAAGATGTTATATTAGTAGTAACTTAAGAAATAAATTCTTTCGTTCCGTTTCACTCTCTACATACATACAGTGAGCTCACTACAATTATGCTTACCCCTCTGCCGACGCTGCATACATTCCATGGAATTAATCAAACGCAATGTATTTAAGATTATTATATGTCCTGTTGTTTGCCCAGTTCAGCCCCAGAAAACTCCGTCTAGGCAACTGCTATTTTTCTCGGAGATTCGCTGAATTGGTGCGTTGATTATATATTGTTCCTGGGTATTCCACTTCGTACTGCAGGTATTTGGTTTGTCCTGGAAATTTATAAGTTAATATATGTTTTCCCCCGGAGTAGTCTAGCCTACAGGGGCTATGACGCTCTCTGTCGTAGTGAATGTGACAATACAGCGGAATGGTACTCCCAGGCTGTTCTCGGAAGGAAATAGCCGGGTATGACCCGTGAATGCTCTCTGCAGAATTTGGGTGTAGGAAAACTTTACTGTCACATGGGTTTGTTTAAAGAAATTAGAACTGTAAGTTCTGCCTCATCAGGCCAGGAAAATTTATATGTATAAGATGAAAAAATCTTCTGGCATTGTCCCGTTCCAGTTTAACATTTAACACAAATTTTACGTAGCAGTGTTCTGGTTATTTAGCCGCTCTCATGGATGGTGAAATCTGACCGCGAAGGGTCTTCAACATCAGATTTTTTGCCGACAATGTGTGTATGTTAGGAACATATAATTCGGATGCCGTAAGACATCTGACCATGCATCTTCTCTAAGAACCGTTGGATCGCAAAGGTATGATCACCTATATAAAAGGGAATATAGATAACAGGTAATCCTACTATAATTATATTCTAACACCCGCGTTTAGGTAAGACCTGTAAAATCACTCCGGTATTTAATTATTTATCTTAAAAAAGAACTTCACGAGTATCTAGCTAATATATCGCTTTTAACACTAGCTATGAACAGTTAATTACTTAAGATTTACACAAGATGAAATAGAAATAAATTGTTATTAAACAATTTCGATCGCGTAGCGTCTTATAATTATTTTACGCATCTATTACTCGGGAAATAACGGGTAGTTACATTTTCGATTTACATATGGAGAACTTTGCTATAGGTTTATTTAATGGGTTTAAATTAACACAAAAATCCAGTGAAATATAATGAACTTAACACGTTAAAACTCTTAAATGCTAACAATATTTTACCGCAAATCAAGAAACTAAGAATATTTCTCCACGTTATTTGTATAGGGAATCCAATAAAATAAGACTCCAAATGCGCGCTAGACTATTCCAGAACTCTTGATAGCAACTGAGAACTTGAATTTTAGGATGTTTCATTATATATTAAATTTGTGGAAATCGTCAGCTCCATGTCAGATTTCTCGTCTCTCCTGATTCTCGGAAACTTTTAGCGTTTGCGCTGCGAATCAAAGCTCTTTTTCACAACTTTTTACCGCCAGACTCCCCCGTTCCTCTTCGTCCTGCAGAGATTTCTAACCCGCGTAGACTGTTCACGTTCACGTGTTAATCATAGGTGTTAAAAACTCTGTTCACTCTTAGTGACTACAAAAGACGTTGATAGCTGACCGCCTGCCACCTCTGGCACGTCTCCTTGAAGGGATGACAGTAAGAGATCCAAAGAAAGCTTTATTTTAATAGCTCGAGAGAGAAGACAGTAGGCATGGCTAAACTAAAATAAGACAAAGGGTGAACGTCGTTGCTGCTAGCATGATAACTTATTGCATACTAATTAGCACGCGTGGGAATTCCACGTGGAACCCACGTTGGCGATTTGATTTCAACAAAATTTGAGGGCCCCAGGTGAGATTCAAGGGTAGCTTTTATTTTCATCTGTCACACCATACGTAAATGCATGCCCATATTAGAACACATCACGAATTAAATTCTTCATCTTTCGCATCTTCTTATTATCTTTCTTCTTCTTACGTGGGTTATTTTTACCCTTTGTGCTCCTTATGGAGCAATATGACATTTCTATAGTTGATTCATGACTGACAGCCGGCACCAAAATGTGCTCTACCAGTTTTTTATTTCTTTAGCAAATGAGGTTGCTAGCTCATTGTGCAACCTAACATTGGTCGCCTATGCATCAGGTAAAAGTGTTTTGCGTTCGCTATCTTTTCAGAGATCACAGGTAATCACTCAAATTATTGACACATCTGGATAAGTGACATTTGTAAATAAGATAAAATAACATAAACGATGTAAAAATACTACTGGCAATTGAGACTGAACAAAACATGTTACAAATAAAATTACAACAACGCCTAACTTAGGTGAAGTATTTGTGAGGAACACATAATAAAACTTGGAAACTTTCTGGTATATGACTAACGCTAGAACGTAACATATGGACATATGTGATTAGTAACGTCAAAACAAACCAAAGCAAGGACAACCACAGACAACTGCATCACATTTTCCACTGCGCTCCAAACATAGTCTCTGTCCCAATGGCAACGTCTACTGGTGTGTGACGCCACAGTTTGTTCCGTTCATTATACCGTTCCTGCATTCAGCAGTAGCGCAGTACTTAGTGCACTGGCTTCCTAGCTTGGTGGTCCATGGTTTGATCCCCAGTTGAGGTGTGACTTTTAGACACAAAATGTTCCGGGATCGACCCAGCCTCATGAATTGGGTACCAGAGCAACTCTGGGAAGGTTAAATGCGACCAGCGTGATGCTAACCACATCATCCCTAGTGTGCCTTTGGTCAAGAACATATGGGCATAACACCATATTCCCAATATGCCTTAATGGGCGTGCAAAGGGATCCTTTACCCATTTTTTTACATTCAGTGGTTAGTTACATCGCCTGCCTCTCTAGCTGAGATAGAACATGAAGAAACAATGGCTGGTATTGAACTTGAAAAACTCAGATTAATGAACGATAACAAACAAAAAAATCCTGATGCTCAAAGTTCTTCTAAAAAAGAACACACAGCTCCTTTCAAACTTCATTTACCACATTTTAACCAGAATATTGATGATATTTCTTGTTTTCTAAACAGAAATGAAACTGTATGTCAGGAACATCAATTGGAAAAATCCGCATGGTGTATTCGTTTGATGTCATTATTGACAGGAGATGCATTAATGTCAGTGTCTACAATGGACGAGAAAAACAGGAACAGCTATGATGCTGTTAAAGCATTACTTTGGGGGAAATACCAATTGGACGAAAACGGTTAGCGACTACGATTTAAGAATATAATTAAAGATACCAACAAGGACTTGGAAGAGTTTGTCTCTTCTATCAAGTTATGCTTCAACCGATGGTTTGAACTGTCCAAAATTGAACGTTCATTCGAGGGCCTAATGGACCTCATATTAAGAGAGAAGGTCTTATCATCCTTAAGTCCTGGTTTTCTGGTCTATCTCCATGAACGGAAACCACAATCCCTGACAAGTATGGAATCTCTGGGACGGCAATATATGACAGCCCATCCTGGAAAGGTAGTTGGAAAAACAAATATTAAAGAAGCCAGTGTGTGCGGCACGATCAATAGCCCTGAATAATAAAAGCCCTCGTTCACAAAGTATGGGCAGAAGCGTTGGTCGAAATGGATCATTCCGTGGACGCTACAACTCTGGAAATCGTTCACCTACGGATTATAGGAGTTTTCGCCGTTACTATAATGATGATCCGTCATGACAAAATTTCAGTAACACCAATTGTGGTTGACATGGATTTATTAATGCATACCAAAATAAAGGCAACAGATATTACTATGGGAATGAAAGTCAAAACGAACCATAATCATGACATTGGTCAGGTTGCACATGCCCCAAACATTGTAATGGACCACAGAATGGGAAAGCTAATAACAGAAATTACCAAGGGAATAGCAATTTCAATCGTTCTAGCAGTGTTGAACGGACAGACTCAAACTCTGCTACTCACATCGGTATTACTGGTATGGCAAGTCAAACCAATAATACCA
The DNA here is from genome assembly GCA_024509875.1 of Oreohelix idahoensis. NCBI lineage: Eukaryota > Metazoa > Mollusca > Gastropoda > Stylommatophora > Oreohelicidae > Oreohelix > Oreohelix idahoensis. The sequence continues at coordinate 141,970 of JAMPIV010011710.1, read as the reverse complement.
CTTCTCACGCAAATGCACGCAATGTAGACTTATCTAATGAGTCTAAATGTACTGAATGCAACACTTTGTTTCAGTCCGATGTAATATAAAGACTTTTGTTTGGCCATCCCGTGCCTGCTCTAGCCTCATATGATGGATGAGGGTTATTAAATTTTCACAGGGGTTTTGTCAATAACAAACATGTTTCAGTATTACGTGACACAGGTTGCACCACTATTTTTGTACGTAAGTCTCTGGTAGACCCTGCATACTACACAGGTAAGGAGGTAAAATGTGTTACTTTCGGTGGGACAGTAGAATACTACCGCACGGCAGAAGTGTTCATAGATACACCTTTTTTCAGTGGTAGGACTATAGTGTGTCTTTTAATTGATCCTGTCTCGGATTTAATAATGTGTAACATTGTTGGCTTGAAGGAATGTTCAAGTGAGGACATCACTGAATGGGAACATGAACATATGTTGTCTGCCTATGCCATCCCTGCCATAGCAAAATCTAATGTTCAGACTAAAGATCTGTTGGAGAAGGAAGTAAGGTATTACAACCCCTTCATGCTAAAAACTATTGTTAAACACGAAGAACATGTTGGACATGAGGAAGATGACACGAAAACAGATGGCGGATGTTCAACAACAGATAAATTAGCACAGAAAATGTCAGGGCGAATCTCACATGGTTGCAAAAAAGGGGGGGGGTAAATATATGTTACATCTTCTTTTGCGCACCACAACGTGTTTGCTTATGTGAATTGCTGTCGTGCTCAAACGCAGGGTATTTTGAACGGATCGACACCGCATGAAACAATGACCTCATATATTTTATGCAGACAGATGGGTAAAGAGATGCAGAAGTGAGTATGGTCTGCTGCGGCTCTTTGGATTGTGTTCTCGAGGTGTATAGACGCGTCTCTTTGAGCTCCATGGTCACCCCACATAATAAAGCAGGACCTAGTATAGTCTCTCACACTCTACTCCGTTACTGCAGTATCTGTGTGATGAAATGCCTGTCCCTGTCATTTTCTGTGATCTCTCACACCTCCAGCCGTACGGCAGTATCATTTCTTCTTCTTCATTTTTCTCTCCGATCGCTTTTATTTGGCATTTCATTTTTCCCTTTCATAAATTTTACTCTTTATGCTGGACATAGCAGGGGGAAAGTCTCTAACAAGCCACTCCCCTAGGGCAGTATTTGCTACGGGAGTAATTCTTATCTTGTTGTGTCGCATTCACGCTTCTACGAAGACGTGTTAAGTTACGCCAGGTTATTAGACGGTCGGCGACAATATTTTATCGCATAATCTGTCTGACCATCTTTTCAAGCGACGGGGCTTGTTTATCCAAGCTTGTGGGGCAAGAGTGCTGAATAGAACCAGATTTGTTTGTCTGGCGAAACACAGGTGACTAGCGACCATCCCTGAGTCATTACGCCAGAAAAACACGGTCACAATATTATGATGGACAGAGATCTGTCTGTAAGTTTGTTCACTAGGGCATCGGACAGCATATTACCTTATATGGGAGACCTGACCTTAGCAAACTTTTTCCATGTCGGAAATATTTTTAAAGTACCACACCCGACCGGTTTGAATATGATTGGAACGTGTATTTAACTCCATAACAAATGAAGGCTTGGGAAGAGAGGGAATATAGTCTGACCATTTCGCAGTTTTATATCACTGTGATTTTCATGCTCTCCAAGACAACATTAGACCTCGCCAGAGTGAAGACTAGATTCCTAATTCCTTTTGTTAACCGAATCTTTTATTGGAGAACCAGATAAGACGTACAAAGCACAGACAATCTTTACATTTTAATAAGGAACCCCGGGACTAGGCAACTGAAAAAACACGGAGTCAGAGGGGGCATCTATTGCAAAATTAAAGACATCCCAGATGCGTGTAAGAGAACGATTCGTCTCTTTTATTCATCTGAGCAAGTCTGTAGCCAAGAGTGGTGTAAGTTGTGATTCACATTTCATTACTAACATGTGAACTAACATATATATGTATACATTACCATGTGAAGTTTAATGTGTGAAACTCGTTATTGGATGTCAGTCATTTGAGGGTGGCAACCTCAGTATCTAGAATGATGATTGATGAACCACCACTGCACGGGCTGGTGATTGCTTTATTGATAGTTTCGTAAAGAGAACTAAATAACATAATCAAATGTGAAGTCAGTCCTATTGTATGGCTCTGAGACATGGAGAACAACAAAGACAACTACCAAAAAGGTACAGAGTTTCATAAATGGGTGCTTGCATAGAATAGAGGGATTAAAATGGTATAACAAGGTTACCAACGTAGAACTGATGACAAGAACTAGACAAGTGCCAGTGGAACAAGAGATGAGAAGAAGACGATGGCGATGGATAGGACACCCTGAGGAAACCTGTTGATAGCATTACAAGGCAGTCCTTGTTCTGGAACTTCCAGGGCAAGAGAAGAAGAGGTAGACCAAGAAGCACATGGAGAAGAGAGCTGGAAACAGAGGTGAAAATGATAAAGAGAATGTGGAAAGAACTTGAGATGATGGCACGTGACAGGAGGACGTGGCATGTGTTTGTTTAAGGCCTTTGCTCCTTTGGGAGTGGAGGGTTATGAATGAATGAAACCTTCAAAACTTACACTAATTTTAACATGAATATGTTTATAGGGACATTTACATGAAGATTCTTATTTTCGGATTGGATCCGATTTCTCTTGATCTCCATATATTTCACAATGCAATGAAAGCTCGTCTTGCTTTTTGTATTCTTATTTCGATATCACTGTCCGTCCCTCCAACTTTGTCTATATTGCTGCCAAGATATGTGTACGATTCTACATCTTGTATTGGTGCTTCTTCAAGTTCAATCCTGTTATCATTACCTGTATTTATTCTCATTATTTTTGTCTTTTCTCTGTGTATTTTCAGACCCAATTGCTGTGACCTCTTCATAAATATTCAAATTATTTTCCAACTGTTACAACCTAAAGTGATTATAAAATTTTGTAATTTGTAATGTTACAAATGTAACGACGATTTAATCATTTTAAAGTTACTGCATGTTTGTCTCAGTCAAATTACTACACACACTCTAAACAGAGCTGTAAATTATTATAATAATTCCACTGTTTAACTCAGGGGTGGGGATTTAACGAGCTAGAATAAACCATTGCTTAAATTCTTCATAAAAGGTGTCGGCAGATTACAGAATTAACGTGCTCAGCAACAGCCAGCATTGTTTTCGCTTATCTGTGTATCTTGTAAAGACTCCCATGTGATAGAAGCTTTACTACTCTTATATTGACATTTCTGCCAAGAGTAATCTTGTGTAAAGATACTCCATTGAAGCCTATAATAGATAATCTTGAGTTTTGGCCACTGTTGCAGAAGAGGGCAGGCAATACCCTCACAATCTGCTAAAGGAATACCTTTGTCTTTTATGCTCCGTGTATTTCTCTGAGGTCTCTGAGGTCACAAAGAATATGACTACTGATCCTTTAGGCATGTCACAAAAGGAGACTAATATTAGGCTGTGCGTAAGACTGGCAATATCATCTTGTAAAACGAATGTATACATAAACTACTGCTGGAACAGCTTTGCCGTAGAGTTGCTCACAGGGACAGTCTGCAGTGTTGAATTCATGCTCCATAGGAAGAGAAAAAAATGGATGATGTTCTTCGTTGTCTGTATTGTTGGAACATTCAGGTTCTTGGTTGTCTGGTATTGTTGGAACATTCAGGTTCTTGGTTGTCTGTATTGTTGGAACATTCAGGTTCTCAGTTGTCTGGTATTGTTGGAACATTCAGGTTCTTGGTTGTCTGTATTGTTGGAACATTCAGGTTCTTGGTTGTCTGGTATTGTTGGAATATTCAGGTTCTTGGTTGTCTGTATTGTTGGAACATTCAGGTTCTTGGTTGTCTGTATTGTTGGAACATTCAGGTTCTTGGTTGTCTGTATTGTTGGAACATTCAGGTTCTTGGTTGTCTGTATTGTTGGAACATTCAGGTTCATGGTTGTCTGGTATTGTTGGAACATTCAGGTTCTTGGTTGTCTGTATTGTTGGAACATTCAGGTTCTTGGTTGTCTGTTTTGTTGGAACATTCACGTTCTTGGTTGTCTGTATTGTTGGAACATTCAGGTTCTTGGTTGTCTGGTATTGTTGGAACATTCAGGTTCTTGGTTGTCTGTATTGTTGGAACATTCAGGTTCTTGGTTGTCTGGTATTGTTGGAACATTCAGGTTCTTGGTTGTCTGTATTGTTGGAACATTCAGGAACAGTATTAGGCTGTGTTTCTGTCCATGATAAAGCGGCCAGTGTTATAATGTTTGACAATACGACAACTTATAATATGACACAGTGGTCAACAGCCAATGAGAATTTGCTACTGCGCCAACATAGAAAAGTTTGAACTATCTACATCTAAAATAGATGTCTTATATTTGGACGTGTGTCATAATATGACAGATAGACCGTACATCTAATTTTTGCACGGAGCTTGCCTGACCAAAAACGAATCAAAATGAATACTCTGAAACGTCGGAAAAAGCTGAGATCTTCCTGTCAAAAAAAATAATAATAATATTTAAAAAGCATCATCCGCGTCCAATCTATCTACACTAACATAATTACCGATGTATGTTACGTCGGTTGGTCTCACTCAAAATAGTAATTCGCGCCAGAAAAAAAAAGGTGTGCAACTTGCGCGGCGTGGGTGTTATATAAAACAAATACTGTGGTTTTATTTTTTTTAAATATTCTTTAACGAAATTAGTAGCGCTCGACAAAGAAAAAGTGCGTAAAAATTGGTGTGCATGAGCCAATAACACTTACTTACTTAGTCGTTCCCCTTCTACCGTGAAGTGTAGAGGTGCCAATAACACACCAAAGTGAATTGTATTTGAACGGTTTGACACATAGTGATCAAGGTGATAACATGGCTGCCCAATTTGTTAAAACCACTTATTACAATATCAAGTAACACTCTTTGAAAACAATCCACGCACTTTCACACGAAATGTTGTCATCAAAGAACTTTTAAATTGAATCTAAAATAACATAATTCTCGCCGTGTGTACGTTGGTCACAGCTGAGGAATGCAACCGTGTTGAAAAATTGTATTGTTTCCATTATATATACTCTCCCGGAAATAGTTACAATCAACAAAGAAAAGCGTTCAAATGATGGTGTTCATGAACAGTTTGATTACACTGTATAATGGAAAGAAACCAAAAACACTCTAAGAATGTACTTCTATCTGCTCATCCGGGAACGGAAACAGCACACTATAATTAAAAACTCGTCAAGTTTGACGGGTTATTGCTAGTATTGTTGATAATTATCTTATTTTAAACCACGCAGTTAATGTAATCTTAGGAGTTTCTTGTTATGCAATGATGTGTTACCACCTGGCCTGTTCAAAATGTACGGTGAATGTATAATGAAATCCGCAGAGGACGTCCTGAATATTATTTGGCGGACATTACACAAACAGTTTGAGAAACGCTGAGGATACGGTGTATATAGCACAACGAGAAAAAGAGTTACAGCAAATGATTGATACAGTATTGACATACAGTAAAAAAAATAATAATGCCGTTATCCTATATAGCAAAAATACAGAAGTAATAGTCATTTCAATGAAAAAGACTTCTCCAGAATGCACACTCAAAGTAAATAAGACAATTTTGAAACAAGTCAATAGATTCAAATTCCTGGCATCTTAATAAGATGGATGGAAGATGCATCTCAGTAGTGAAGAGATATGATAGGAAACCCTATAACAGAGCGTTACAACAGGATGCAATCTGATCATCAGAAGTGGTCCCCCCGTCGGAGAAGTGTTTTGGCTATTTAATCTAGAATAGCTCAGGCAAAATTAGCAGCGTTTCCATAAAATGAAATATATGTTAGGCAACACATCTTCGTCAATGTAAAGAGAGTTGGCCAGTGGTTTATACAGAGCTAATCCTAACATACAGAAGTGAGACATGGACGAAAAGTACACTTACAAGAAAATCTCGGAGGCCACCGCGACATAGATTTACAGAAGACTGTTACAAATACCTTAGACAGCTTAATAAGAAAATGAGCATGTCCCGATTGTAGCAGGTGAGCGAAGGAAGTTTATTACAGTATTCACATTAGAAGTGCGTATAATGAGAAGAATAAAGCTAGAATACATTGTGACAGCCAGACTGGTAGAAGAACAAAGCTAGAATACATTGTGACAACCAGACTGGTAGAAGATCAAAGCTAGAATACATTGTGACAACCAGACTGGTAGAAGAACAAAGCTAGAATACATTGTGACAACCAGACTGGTAGAAGATCAAAGCTAGAATACATTGTGACAACCAGACTGGTAGAAGATCAAAGCTAGAATACATTGTTACAACCAGACTGGTAGAAGAACAAAGCTAGAATACATTGTGACAACCAGACTGGTAGAAGAACAAAGCTAGAATACATTGTGACAACCAGACTGGTAGAAGAACAAAGCTAGAATACATTGTGACAACCAGACTGGTAGAAGAACAAAGCTAGAATACATTGTGACAACCAGACCGGTAGAAGATGAAAGCTAGAATACATTGTGACAACCAGACTGGTAGAAGAACAAAGCTAGAATACATTGTGACAACCAGACTGGTAGAAGAACAAAGCTAGAATACATTATGACAACCAGACTGGTAGAAGAACAAAGCTAGAAAACATTGTGACAACCAGACTGGTAGAAGAACAAAGCTAGAATACATTGTGACAACCAGACTGGTAGAAGATCAAAGCTAGAATACATTGTGACAACCAGACTGGTAGAAGAACAAAGCTAGAATACATTGTGACAACCAGACTGGTAGAAGAACAAAGCTAGAATACATTGTGACAACCAGACTGGTAGAGGAACAAAGCTAGAATACAATGTGACAACCAGACTGGTAGAAGAACAAAGCTAGAATACATTGTGACAACCAGACTGGTAGAAGAACAAAACTAGAATACATTGTGACAACCAGACTGGTAGAAGATGAAAGCTAGAATACATTGTGACAACCAGACTGGCAGAAGATCAAAGCTAGAATACATTGTGACAACCAGACTGGTAGAAGATCAAAGCTAGAATACATTGTGACAACCAGACTGGTAGAAGAACAAAGATAGAATACATTGTGACAACCAGACTGGTAGAAGAACAAAGCTAGAATACATTGTGACAACCAGACTGGTAGAAGAACAAAGCTAGAATACATTGTGACAACCAGACTGGTAGAAGAACAAAGCTAGAATACATTGTGACAACCAGACTGGTAGAAGATCAAAGCTAGAATACATTGTGACAACCAGACTGGTAGAAGAACAAAGCTAGAATACATTGTGACAACCAGACTGGTAGAAGATCAAAGCTAGAATACATTGTGACAACCAGACTGGTAGAAGATCAAAGCTAGAATACATTGTGACAACCAGACTGATAGAAGAACAAAGCTAGAATACATTGTGACAACCAAACTGGTAAAAGAACAAAGCTAGAATACATTGTGACAACCAGACTGGTAGAGGAACAAAGCTAGAATACAATGTGACAACCAGACTGGTAGAAGAACAAAGCTAGAATACATTGTGACAACCAGACTGGTAGAAGAACAAAGCTAGAATACATTGTGACAACCAGACTGGTAGAAGATGAAAGCTAGAATACATTGTGACAACCAGACTGGCAGAAGATCAAAGCTAGAATACATTGTGACAACCAGACTGGTAGAAGATCAAAGCTAGAATACATTGTGACAACCAGACTGGTAGAAGAACAAAGAATACATTGTGACAACCAGACTGGTAGAAGAACAAAGCTAGAATACATTGTGACAACCAGACTGGTAGAAGAACAAAGCTAGAATACATTGTGACAACCAGACTGGTAGAAGATCAAAGCTAGAATACATTGTGACAACCAGACTGGTAGAAGATCAAAGCTAGAATACATTGTGACAACCAGACTGGTAGAAGAACAAAGCTAGAATACATTGTGACAACCAGACTGGTAGAAAGAGAACGAACGAACGAACTTTATTTTCAAAGGGTTAAGAACTGGGCACGCAGTACCGTCTGACATTCTGCCCTTCCCCCCTCTCTCTCTCATCACGTATACTGTATACTGAGAAAGAAATAGAGGACGACAAAAAGAGAACATACTTCGGCAGACGTTCAATATAGCAGACGTTCAATATAGCAGACGTTCAATATAGCAGACGTTCAATGTAGCAGATGCTCAATATAGCAGACGTTCAATATAGCAAACGTTCAATATAGCAAACGTTCAATATAGCAAACGTTCAATATAGCAGACGTTCAATATAACAAACGTACGTACGTTCGAATGCGCGCAGTAAAGTGTAGATGGGAACTTTTCTTTGCTGTTTAATCATAGCGTACGAGTTTTCAGAAACTTTGAATTTTTATTATTTTTATTCATTTCTTCACATTGTTACATCTGTTGTCATAGTTACTTTTGAATGTGTGGTTTTAAAAAAAAATCTTATTTCCTCCCTATTGAGCTTGGGATCACTTCTGCTCCCCTCCCCCTTGTAGGAAGCCTGGTTGTTATAGCAACTTTGCAGTGGTGGATTTCGCCAAATTTCTTTCAATTGCAGTTGATATCCTCAAACCTAACCTCACAGTAGCCCCCCTCGTATGTCACTCCACGCCGCAGGGATCAGTGGACATATTCTTTCTTTGTCTCCTCAGGGAAGGACACAGATTTCCTGAAAGCTTTACAGCAATGGATTTATTTTCACTTTTTCCGATACGATGTGGTTTTTTTTTTTCATACTTTGTGCCAGAAACTAATTTCCGTTCTGTAATTGTGTGCCTTCAAAGCTCAGTATTGCGTTGACTTCAGAAATGAGTAACTGCGGGTGAGAAATGCGTAATTCATTTATAAAGTGATTTGGTTAATTAATGTTTCTAATCAAGTTCAAACATTACTGAATAGATCACGTCTGATCTATCTCTGTTTCGTGTTGAATATGCAGTATGCTAGTTCTACGTAAGTTACGCAGATATTGGTAGGCTATTTTTGGCAAGTGAAGATCATATTTGGCCACATTTTTCTTTGCTTTCGTCTCTCACGTTTCTGTTTACAGATTACAAACAAAATAAAGATAACAGGTACATAGCAGATATTCGCAGTAAAGAAAGAAAGAAACAATGACATAGAATATGCACTCCAGGAACTCGATTCACGTCCACAAGAAAGACGCCAGCCGCCTCACTAGGAGATTGACTCTTGTTACAACACATGACCAGGTAAGCACGCCAGACAAAGGTGCATCGCTGAGGGAAGTCGCTTTCACGTCACGACATGTATCGATGGAGTATTTCAATAGAGTATTACTATCCAAGCTATTATATTGACTAGTATCGATGGAGTATTTCAATAGAGTATTACTATCCAAGCTATTATATTGACTAGTACAGGCCGAATGACTAATCTGTAGTTCCATAGCAGATACTGACGTAGGGGATTGAAGGTTTAGTCACTTCCCGTTACTAGTCTCAGCACCACTGTCAGCACCACTGTCAGCTGAAGGATGATGATGATGATGATGATAAATTTGCAGTAATTTATTACAATATTCTAGTACAGACTGTCTTCACCTGCTGATTGTGGACAGCAGGAGCGTTTAACATGTTATGACAAGATTTTTAAAAAGTGGAAGTTATTGAAATAATCAGACAGTTAAACTGAAGACATGGCAACAAATGAACAGATCAACCAATACTTTTTTAGCTTCCCAAGGAGCATAAGCCTTCAACAAACACAGGCCAAGTCCTCCTGTCACAGGCCAAGTCCACCTGCCACAGGCCAAGTCCTCCTGTCACAGGCCAAGTCCTCCTGTCACAGGCCAAGTCCTCCTGTCAAAGGCCAAGTACTCCTGCCACAGACCAAGTCCTCCTGCCACAGACCAAGTCCTCCTGTCACAGGCCAAGTCCTCCTGCCACAGGCCAAGTCCTCCTGTCAAAGGCCAAGTCCTCCTGCCACAGACCAAGTCCTCCTGCCACAGGCCAAGTCCTCCTGCCACAGGCCAAGTCCTCCTGCCACAGGCCAAGTCCTCCTGTCACAGGCCAAGTCCTCCTGCCACAGGCCAAGTCCTCCTGCCACAGGCCAAGTCCTCCTGCCACAGGCCAAGTCCTCCTGCCACAGGCCAAGTCCTCCTGTCACATGCCAAGTCCTCCTGCCACAGGCCAAGTCCTCCTGCCACAGGCCAAGTCCTCCTGTCACAGGCCAAGTCCTCCTGCTACAGGCCAAGTCCTCCTGCCACAGGCCAAGTCCTCCTGTCACATGCCAAGTCCTCCTGCCACAGGCCAAGTCCTCCTGCCACAGGCCAAGTCCTCCTGTCACATGCCAAGTCCTCCTGCCACAGGCCAAGTCCTCCTGTCACAGGCCAAGTCCTCCTGCTACAGGCCAAGTCCTCCTGCCACAGGCCAAGTCCTCCTGTCACAGGCCAAGTCCTCCTGCCACAGGCCAAGTCCTCCTGCCACAGGCCAAGTCCTCCTGTCACATGCCAAGTCCTCCTGCCACAGGCCAAGTCCTCCTGTCACATGCCAAGTCCTCCTGCCACAGGCCAAGTCCTCCTGCCACAGGCCAAGTCCTCCTGTCACATGCCAAGTCCTCCTGCCACAGGCCAAGTCCTCCTGTCACATGCCAAGTCCTCCTGCTACAGGCCAAGTCCTCCTGCCACAGGCCAAGTCCTCCTGTCACATGCCAAGTCCTCCTGCCACAGGCCAAGTCCTCCTGTCACATGCCAAGTCCTCCTGCTACATGCCATAGGCTCAAGCTCATTCCACGTTTTCCTCATCATGTTCACTTCTGCCTCCAGTTCTCAAATCTGGATGTTGACTTCTGCCTCCAGTTCTCAAATCTGGATGTTCTAGAAGAAAGAAGGTTAATCAACAACACAGGCTCCTTTCAGTTTTCTCTGTGTTGCGTAACGTGACTCCCTGCCGGAGGACCGTCTCCTGTCTTGGATGGCTGAGTTTTATTTTCCTTAGTTGACCTGTCCATGTTTGTTGAAGTTTTTGTGGTTCAATGTTTTTTTAATAGGATGGGGGAACCGGCCCCATGCCGAACCAATATAGTTGCTTTTTACGACATGCAAGGTAGGGAATGATGTTACTATTCTCTGCTCCCATTTTGGGCCCCGGTGACACATGGGAGAATATGAAGAGACAAACGCAAAAAATTAAAAAAATTACTTCGAAGAAAACATGCCAGAAAAATTGGCCAGACTGAGATATCACAGAAGCACTCAAATCCGTGCCAGGAATAGACCACGTGAGACTTTTCTGACGGATGAACTGGCAATACAGACTAAAATAACATCTGTTAAAATATGAAATATTAGGCACAGAGATGTGTGTCAGTGATGAGAAGACAAACACGTAGATATGTTTTTCAAGACTGTTGTTTTCCCGAGAGGGGCAGATTGATAGTATGGCCTTCCTCAATTTGAAGGAGACACTGTTAGGTGCCGACACAAACTTGCGACACACTGCCAATTTTATGACTGAATTGGATGTGATTATATGAGAGCGAGCGAAGAAGATATATTATAAATAACGTCTAGCTGAAAGTATAACTGACTGAGTTTATCTTTTCTTGAACGCCACTTAGTAGAGGCATGGACCTCACAGAATGAGACAGAATGTATCCTAACAAAATTGTCGTAAAAGCATTTCTGAAACAATTATTCACAGGGTCATCAGCCTCATTATACAAAATACATTTCTACAAAAACCACAACTACAAAATATGCCATCAGTGTTATAAAAGACGACTCAGACTGATTGTGCATGACGATAGAAACTTCACTGTGTAAAACTAGTGTTTACAGAAAACACTACTGGAAAAGACATGACGTGCTGTCATGAAGGCTTTTTTCCAAAGGGTGGACAGCAGTGCTTGGTCCATGTCCTTGACCTGAGCCAGAGACAATGAGAAGGAGAATACTGTGATCGTTAGAGACGTTATGTGGTCCATGCTAGAGTCTAAACTGTCCAGGCTAGAGTCTAAACTGTCCAGGCTAGAGTCTAAACTGTCCAGGCTAGAGTCTAAACTGTCCAGGCTAGAGTCTAAACTGTCCAGGCTAGAGTCTAAACTGTCCAGGCTAGAGTCTAAACTGTCCAGGCTAGAGTCTAAACTGTCCAGGCTAGAGTCTAAACTGTCCAGGCTAGAGTCTAAACTGTCCAGGCTAGAGTCTAAACTGTCCAGTCTAGAGTCTAAACTGTCCAGGCTAGAGTCTAAACTGTCCAGGCTAGAGTCTAAACTGTCCAGGCTAGAGTCTAAACTGTCCAGGCTAGAGTCTAAACTGTCCAGGCTCATTATCGCTGCTGGTGATCAAGAGCCTTGAACTAAAGCATTTATGTGTTCTCTCAGTCATAGTTGTTGTAACAATTTATTTCACATGATGAGATTGCTACCCCCATGCACAACCCCATGGTAGTCAGCTTCTACGACATGTCTGATGTAGCAGTAGTCTTATTTTTGGTAATCTATTCACAAACATGATCACCTACGCCAGCTGGCGCGCTACTTGAAGAAAAAGATGTTAAATCATCATCATCATTTTTCTTCAAGCTTCTTACGGAGCATGGGGTCACCAGTACAGCTGGTCCACCTTACAAGAAGCATGCACCAAACATGGGGTCACCAGTACAGCTGGTCCACATTACAAGAACCTGCACCAAACATGGGGTCACCAGTACAGCTGGTTCACCTTACAAGAACCTGCCCCAAACATGGGGTCACCAGTACAGCTGGTTCACCTTACAAGAACCTGCACCAAACATGGGGTCACCAGTACAGCTGGTTCACCTTACAAGAACCTGCACCAAACATGGGGTCACCAGTACAGCTGGTTCACCTTACAAGAACCTGCATCAAACATGGGGTCACCAGTACAGCTGGTTCACCTTACAAGAACCTGCACCAAACATGGGGTCACCAGTACAGCTGGTTCACCTTACAAGAAGCCTGCACCAAACATGGGGTCACCAGTACAGCTGGTTCACCTTACAAGAACCTGCCCCAAACATGGGGTCACCAGTACAGCTGGTTCACCTTACAAGAACCTGCACCAAACATGGGGTCACCAGTACAGCTGGTTCACCTTACAAGAACCTGCACCAAACATGGGGTCACCAGTACAGCTGGTTCACCTTACAAGAACCTGCACCAAACATGGGGTCACCAGTACAGCTGGTTCACCTTACAAGAACCTGCACCAAACATGGGGTCACCAGTACAGCTGGTTCACCTTACAAGAACCTGCACCAAACATGGGGTCACCAGTACAGCTGGTTCACCTTACAAGAACCTGCACCAAACATGGGGTCACCAGTACAGCTGGTTCACCTTACAAGAACCTGCACCAAACATGGGGTCACCAGTACAGCTGGTTCACCTTACAAGAACCTGCACCAAACATGGGGTCACCAGTACAGCTGGTTCACCTTACAAGAACCTGCACCAAACATGGGGTCACCAGTACAGCTGGTTCACCTTACAAGAACCTGCACCAAACATGGGGTCACCAGTACAGCTGGTTCACCTTACAAGAACCTGCACCAAACATGGGGTCACCAGTACAGCTGGTTCACCTTACAAGAACCTGCACCAAACATGGGGTCACCAGTACAGCTGGTTCACCTTACAAGAACCTGCACCAAACATGGGGTCACCAGTACAGCTGGTTCACCTTACAAGAACCTGCACCAAACATGGGGTCACCAGTACAGCTGGTTCACCTTACAAGAACCTGCACCAAACATGGGGTCACCAGTACAGCTGGTTCACCTTACAAGTACTGCACCAAACATGGGGTCACCAGTACAGCTGGTTCACCTTACAAGAACCTGCACCAAACATGGGGTCACCAGTACAGCTGGTTCACCTTACAAGAACCTGCACCAAACATGGGGTCACCAGTACAGCTGGTTCACCTTACAAGAACCTGCACCAAACATGGGGTCACCAGTACAGCTGGTTCACCTTACAAGAACCTGCACCAAACATGGGGTCACCAGTACAGCTGGTTCACCTTACAAGAACCTGCACCAAACATGGGGTCACCAGTACAGCTGGTTCACCTTACAAGAACCTGCACCAAACATGGGGTAACCAGTACAGCTGGTTCACCTTACAAGACGCATGCACCAAACATGGGGTCACCAGTAGAGCTGGTCCACCTTACAAGAAGCCTGCACCAAACATGGGGTCACCAGTACAGCTGGTCCACCTTACAAGACGCATGCACCAAACATGGGGTCACCAGTACAGCTGGTCCACCTTACAAGACGCATGCACCAAACATGGGGTCACCAGTACAGCTGGTCCACCTTACAAGAAGCCTGCACCAAACATGGGGTCACCAGTACAGCTGGTCCACCTTACAAGAAGCCTGCACCAAACATGGGGTCACCAGTACAGCTGGTCCACCTTACAAGAAGCCTGCACCAAACATGGGGTCACCAGTACAGCTGGTCCACCTTACAAGACGCATACACCAAACATGGGGTCACCAGTACAGCTGGTCCACCTTACAAGACGCATGCACCAAACATGGGGTCACCAGTACAGCTGGTCCACCTTACAAGATGCATGCACCAAACATGGGGTCACCAGTACAGCTGGTCCACCTTACAAGACGCATGCACCAAACATGGGGTCACCAGTGCAGCTGGTCCACCTTACAAGAAGCCTGCACCAAACATGGGGTTACCAGTTCAGCTGGTCCACCTTACAAGACGCATGCACCAAGCAGTCACAACCTCTTTAGGCGGTGGTTTCTGTGTAAATTTGTTTTACATGATGAGGTTGCCATCCGCATGCCCAACCTCATATCCGTCACACTGTACGGCATGCATGACGTTTGTCTCTACACAGGGCAAAAGATGAAAAACTTACACGAAATTCGGTTCATAATATTCACAACTTCGCCAAAATGTAACGTTATCATATGCTAGACTTAAATTTTTTTTAAAGTATTGAGTTGGACAGGCCGATGACTGCTCATTCTCACATAAAAATTAGGAGCATCCGATTGCTAGAGTGGTTAGAGTTTCTGTTTCTCAAGGCAAATGGTGGTCTAACCAGCTGTAAAAAGGGTATTACTATGTTTTTCAGTTAGGAAAGGCAAAGTCAGAAGGGAAGGGAACTGGTCACAACACCTCATAAAGATAAGAGACAGCAAAGATGAAGTCTCTAACTCTTCCTTCCATCACGGCAGTATCAGTTAGGAAACTACCTACATAAAAATAAGGCTTATAACAGATAACAAACACGCAGACATGCTCACATTAACAGTGTGATACAAGATAGATTTGCATCATATTCATATAAAACAACATATAGAAACAATGTATACTCATACACAACAAACGTAACATATGATCACACATTAACAACATACCGCAGATAACCAGTCGCGCTCTTAAAACATTTTAAATTAACTAAGTTCATGGCCTTTTATTGTAATTGGATTTGTTGTTACAAAAATAACAACAATAAACCGACCCTGTCTATAATATGTGCTGTTGCCATGAACTCAACATTTTTGTTACTGACAGAGTAGATTGAATATTATTTAAAAATAATTGTGTTTCCTCAACTTGAAGATGAAGGCAACAGAAAACATCATCACTTGGTTAGAGAAGCTGGCATTGAAATGTTACGAATCAACAACAACAGTAAGAACAACAACAATATTATTTGTACAGAGTGCCACATCTGATGTCGGGCCAGGATGTGGTCAGTGAATGTTCTTATCAACCCCCAAGGAAATCTAACAACTCAGTTCCATGATTGTCGAGGGCTTCTGACACTCCTGATGCATTCAGACCATCCCATGTCTTAACGTGGCAGATAATTACCAGACATGCCAAAATTTCTCAGTAATCTCCAACGACAGCGAGAGAATGAAGCATAATCCATGTTTAGTGCTGCTATTTCCTCTTTCCTCATTGAAGAGTTTTCACAGTCAACAATTAACGTAACACATATATTGGACGCAGTTTATGGCGTATATCTCGTCAGTTGGTACGAGTAGCAGGTCGTGTCAAATATAAAGAGTGAAAGTTGATTATTTGAGTGACTTCAGACGAGGAATTAATTTATCTAACTGCTTGTGATTTTCCAAACCTGACATTAGTTTCCCTCCAGGCAGAGTTAAAATATTACATATCTCTGGCAGAAGTGTTCATGACTTTTTGAAGCATTTTTCGTTATCAAATGTTGATGTATTCATTAAATGTTGGTGTTTTCTTTATCAAATGTTGGTGTATTTATCAAATGTTGGTGTATTTATCAAATGTTTGCGTATTTATCAAATGTTGGTGCATGGTCTTCCTCAAATGTTTGTGTCTTATTGATGAATTATATTGTACCAATTGTGTGTGTCTTTCTTTAGTGTCGTATTATTATCAAATCTACGTGTCTTTCTGAACTGTTTACTTATGAAATGTTTGTCATTTTCTGAAGTGTTGTGTCTGTGTAAAGAAACGTATCTCCATGAAGTGTCGTATGTTCATGAAATGCTCTTTAAAGCTCTGAAGTAACGTTTTTATTATGAAGTGTCCTTTCTTCTTACAGTCGTGTCGTAGCGATGCACGATGAATATTATAATTAATTACTTTACCGAGTAGATAAACTGGCGTCATTTCTTTACTGCTATCTACGAGTTTGCGATCGTCGCACTAAAGACGGTGTAAATTAAGCCTGAATATTTTTGGCTAAGTGTTATATAAGAATAATTGTTAGAACTGTAACAAACAACGTGCACACAGAACGAAATGAGAGTAGAGGAGATATATAACAAGGCGTCCTCCGACCTAATCAGCTACTCCATGCCTGTTCAACTGTCTCAATGAAACCGGTATTAAGAGTTATTTCTGTCGCTGTCTAACTCTATTTCTGTCGCTGTCTAACTCTATTTCTGTCGCAGTCTAGCTCAGCCACAATGTTCTGACGACGCTGGAGCATCTTTACCATCTAAGAGTAAGGTTAGTATTTCACAAACATAATTTAACTGGTCAGAGATGCCAAGGTGATGACACTAATAGGAAATTACGTCATGGCACCATAATATGCCCATGTTAGTTGTATGCTGTTAGTATGTCTTTGCTGTTCATAGACGTTTCTATCTTGAACGTTGTCACTGATTATGTAGAAGATATGCTGTCTAGTATGTCTTATCTGGACATAGACGTTACAATGTGCCAAACTGAGTACTGCCAAGATTGCCAAGAAGACATGCTGCTGGTATATCTTGGCTGGATATAAACGTTATCATCTTGGCCATTGTCAGTGGCTGTAGAGAAGACATGCTGCTGGTATATCTTGGCTGGATATAAACGTTATCATCTTGGCCATTGTCAGTGGCTGTAGAGAAGACATGCTGCTGGCCTATCTTGGCTCGACAAAGACCTTACAATCTTGAAATGATTGTCAAGAAGACATAATGCTAATATATCTGGACAAATACTATGTGGCATAGCACATTTGAAGTTCTACAAGACATTGACAACTCTACATGCCCACTGCAGCAGAGCTAATCAAAGTAATCCTCATTGGTCCGGCGCATGCTCTCAAGCCATTGGTTAACGAATCCGCAGTAAGTTTACCGAGAAGAAGCAATAGTATCATTTAAGAAATGCCAACCAGAATTCCATCACCAATAACTATCAGTTTACAAATCGACAACGTTCTATAGTATTGTGTTTTGAACAGCACATCATTTAATACTGATAATTATGCCACAGTTCTTCAGCACGTGCTTATCTTCGTGCAAACATGCTGTAACAAATACAAAAGTAATACGGCACTAATGTGGCGCTAGTTCCTGGTATCATGAAGGCTGAGAACCACTACTCTAAATTATGTTTTTTGACACGTGCCCTGTGTCCGGTTTAGAATATACACGAGGGACTAAATCACCGTAAAAAAGTCGTTCCCATTTCTGCACGCTCATCTCAGTTACCAATTAGTAGTTACACAAATTTATCTTACTAAAGAAAGTCCCAAGTTTATACTTCAGTAACATAAACAGTAGGCAACTTCATCTTGTGTTTACATGTGTCGTTCTATGACACCATGTTTGGTCTGCACGCTCTTTTGGAGTCTGAGCCAAGAAAAGACACGTGATAGGTAGTCGGGGCGAGACAACTCAGACTGCGTCTCCAGTGTCGGAGATATCCTGATTATCTTGTTTCACGACGCTATAGTGGGACATTGTAGTCATGCGGGTACCCTGGGAGTACGTCCCATTCAGTGTTCCCATGCTCAACAGGCGATTCTTCTTACAGCAACAGCAGTACAGCCTGACAACTTTCTGGAACGCCCGCCGGAATTTAGTGGACACGATGTTGTATATAATTGGGTTCCCCGCGCTGTTGACATAAATAAGCAGACGACAGAAATAAATAATATTCAAATAGGGTTCCGGTCCGATCTGGAGGAGAGAGAATGTCTCCCACAAAGCGACGATGCGGAACGGCAGAAGGCAAACGAAGAAAAGAACGATAATCCCGATCAACATGGCGACCAGCTGTTTCCGGTTCTGCTGGGATTGTGACTTGGCTGTTTCTGTCATCTGCTTACAGTCCATGGTCTCGTTTTTCACCTGCAAGGTAAAATTTGAACGTCATTTAGAGTAACAGGCACAAAGGAACATGTTTCTACAACTTGAAGCTGCAACAATAATATGTGATAAAAAATTGTACACAAACAGGATTGTGATAAAATGCTCCGTTTTAACCCCCTCTCAAATATAATCATATTACCGTATTTGAATTTTTTGTCAATATTGCCGTGGAAAAGCTATAAACAACTTCTCCATTTGACCTTGCTTGAAGGCAATGCTACTAGTTTGAAAATTATCAAGGGTAAAATCAAACTGTTGAAAATAAAACTAACTAAAGCATTCTTAGAATCTATTAATAGTACACCATGCGACAGTGTGTCGTTAGGCCCCGTCTCTTGAAACACAAGACGCTTGGCTAATATTTGAATATTTGTTAGCGAGCAGGCAAGTCTCACCTACCAAACCCCACTTTTTCTACACCCGTACTAATTGTTAGGAACGACGGATAGAAAGCTTGGCATCGGTCCAAGTCGCCACCGTCTTGAAAATACAAGGAGAGAGGGGAAGAGGTAGTTAAAGTGACAAAAGTTAGCCTAACTTGTTACTTGGCAACTGAAACGACTAACGCATGTGGGCAGAAAAAAAAAAAAGGGGGGGGGGAGAGGAAAAGAGGAAACTCAGATAATCATTTCTTCGGAAAGAAAGAAGAATACATAAATAATAAGGGATGTTTGAAAAGTCATGATAATATTGTTTATTAAAAGATCATATTATTCCTTATAATGAATTACCTTGCCTTGTAGAAAAGTATTGTAGTTGGAATAAATAAAGAGGAAAAGTACACAGATGGAAACGAAGATAACGAAGCATATGAAGTTATAATGGATAGATAAAGGACAGTGGGCCATTTAATAAGCACTTTTCACCTTTAAAATCGCACAATTAATAACAGAGATATTGTAGAAATAAGAAATTGAGACAGGCAGACAAACGCACTGATAACTGCTCGGTTTTGAAAATCTTGGGATGTTACACTTTCTAACGCGTCTGTGAAAAAGGTCAAATTGGCTGGATTCAAATTTGATTGGGTACTGATATTGAAAAGGGGAGAGATAAAACTAAAGGGTGGCCAAGCGAACGCTGCCACTTGAAGAATATTTGTTCACCTAGTCAGATTAAGAACAGTAGCAAAGCCTTGTGTGTGACCCATTGCCTTTGCGTCTGGACGGCGGCGATCAAGATTTGTGCCCATTGATCGCCAGTTAATCTATACTAGTGTATTATTTCATTGATTGCGGTAAGAGAAATGATTTATTAATATTCTTATTAATGTGCAGAGGTTAACCCAGATAGGGCGCCCACAAATTTTGTGTTGTGCGACATTGCTATTGTGGAAGCTTACGACATCCTAAGGGAGCATATACATGCCTAAAGCAGACGTATGAAGCAACTGAATGTAAATTGTGTTTGAATATTGCCATGCATAACAAAATATTTTGACTATAAGACCAGAAAGCTACTGGCAGTTCTCTACAGGCCACAGTGTTCCAATAACTCTTGGAGATTAAATAGAAAGTCATACTACCAGAGTTAACCGATCATTAGAAAGAAAAAAGAAAAGGAGTGTATCCCAGCTGATGATACGAACTTTAACCACTGTCTTACTTGAGTTTATTAGATTGAGTTACAGTTGTGTTAAATGTGTTATCATACATCACACATACATTACCCTAGACACGTAGCCATATAAATTAATAGACTTAAAATATTTCGCAGAGTGAGATCATAGGGTGGTAGCAGTTAGGTACCCTGAGAATACATCATCATCAACAATTAGACTCAGGGACTTACATAACTGGACCTCACTCTTTAGACAATTAATAATAATTAACATAAATAACATATAAACCCACCACAAGGATGTAACAATGTTGAAGTGATAACAAAATAAGTCACATTCAGGATGACATTTTGACATGAGATAGACAAAGTAGTAAGTCGGCAAAGATTTAAGAATCATCCTGGCTGTAACAAAAAGCCATATTGTTTCTCCATCCACTTTCCTCTTGGGCGAACCCTTGCCGTGTTAAACGTTAGTCCGCTGCTCAAGTCTCGTGCTGGTAGCTGATGTGCCTACATAGTGAAATAAGAGTCTCTCAGTCATTTTCTTGTCAAACAGGACACTGACCTCCCCATTGTTGATCCCCTTAAATTGTATTCTGGACTGTGTCCATCTGCTCCGTCCTTGATAACCATATTGTCTTAACTTCCGCTTCTATCACTCTTCTCCAGGCTACTCGTGGCTTCCCAGTGTTTCTATCCTCTAGAGGGTTGCAGTGAATGGTTTGTCACAGTTACGCTGATTAATTATTTCCTGAATGTGCGTCCTCTTCACTTCCATGTTCTCTCTAAAATCACTATTTATGGTGTCTATTTTTATTCCATAGTTCTGCGTTTGTTAGTACATTGTAAATGAATGAAGCCAGTACAAGTTAATGTGTGGACACACACCAGCCGTTTCTCGTGACGTATTTGTTTTAACTTGTCAGTCATTCACGCACTCACTCTTCTTGTCATCCTCCTTACCGAGTTCTGAGCCGCCAATGGCATCTGGTCCCCCCTTCCAAGAAACCTTTACCAAATAAATAATGTAGATTTATAGCGGTATTTATGTTGCACTTTGTGTTACAGGAAGTAGCCAGTCCGGGGCACAGCCACATGTTAGCCGATTCTTAGGACATGCCTGTGGAAGCGAGTCGCTCTCCTATTACACTCCCACTCCCATAATGATAGAAGGCGAAATGCCATTCCTAATAATTTTCCTTTTCGACACTTATGGAGCATCGAACCACTTCTAGCACCTGGTCGACTTGCAGGAAACCTGCATCACATCATTCACGTGCTTCCATAGCAGTGGTTTCTGCAATAATTTGTTTGACATGATTATGTTGCCAGTCTCATGCCCAATGTCGTATTAGCCGTCTTCTACGGCATGCTAGAGAATACAGTGGTTGTGTTATTTCTTTACGAACTGTCATTACCTTGATAATAATGAGCGTGTAAAAGATGGCCAGGAGAAACATTGGTATAGCGAAGACAAAGATGAAGCGGCCTACAATGTACACCTTGTGCCAGGTTTGCACTATCGGTGTTATACACACATCGACAATCTCGTCATCCACGCTATGGTACTGTCTGTCTGTGTAGGCCATCAGCTGAAAGGGGGATAACAGAGCATTCAATGTCCATATTTGCCACAATCAACATGTTCAAAAGTCGGGTTACATTTCAATTCTACTGCATGAAAATGACATGACAATGCTTGCGATGGAAAGGACACCTATTGTGGACATCTGTTTTTAGCATTACAAGGTAGTCCGTGTTCTAGAATTACTAAGTTAAGAGAGGTAGAGAGAGTGACAGAAACACGTTGAGAAAACAAACATGAAGCTAGAAATGAAAGAAGGTACGAAAACATCTTGAGTGGATGGCACAAGACAGGAGCAACGGGCATATGTTAGTTGAAGGCTATGCTCATTAGGGAGCTGAAGTGTAATGATGGTGATGATGATGGTGATGATGATAACTGCACACAAATCAAAAATAAATCTAAAATTTTTCCAACACTCTGTTTTATATCTGATCAGTCAGTCACGACATATCTTCTTCAAGGTAGGGAGCCGCGCTGGTGTAATGTTACCACATTGCGCTGGCAATCAGGTGTTCAAGGTTCAAGCCCGGGCGTATGCATTTGAAGAAGTGTCATCGACCGGGATTTTGACTGAATAACCTGAACGGCTCCTGAGATAAACCCTCTGTGGATCGGAAGAAGCGAAGCTCCTGACCGGGTTGGAAGGAAAGTCCACAGGTTCTCCAGCGTTGCAACGACATGCCATTGGGCCGAAGGGCTGAAAGCCCAAGTGCCGCTGGTTAAGAAAAAAATAATAATCTTCTTCAAGGTACAAGTTTTTTGCTGCGTTGATAAGCATGTGCCTTGCTCCGACGAAACTGAACATACCAATAATATTCTAGATAATTATTGAAAACTGATCATATCATTTTTAAAACACAGATCAAGCACAGACACGGTGTGAGATATTAATCTTCAAGTTAAAATTCTACAAACACAGACACGTCCTATTTCTACAAATAAAGGCATGTCCTATTTCTACAAACACCATATACGTCCTAATTCTACAAACAAAAACATGTTTTAATTCTACAATCAAAGACGTGTCTTAATTCTATAAGCAAATACATGTCTTAATTCTACAAACAAAGACATGTCTGTTAAGTTTCTTTTCTTCTTTCCACTCTGTAAAGTGTCAGTCTGTATGCTCTGTAAGGAAGAGTGGTGTGTTGTTGAGATCAGGCATGCTCCAGTCTACCCAGCTGTAAATGGGTAACTCACCCTAGTCCTGAGTTAGGGAAGGCAAAGGCTCCAGGGGAAGCAGGCCCTAAACTTGGTCACTCCAACCGACGCAGGATGGTGTATGTATGAAGTAGAAGTGTAGAGTGTGATTACCGCGAATGGTGTACTGTTCGTGTGCTGACCAATATAACCACTCATACACTTGTGTCTACAAGGCACCAATGCAGACTGCTGGAATCTTTGTTTACTCAGTTTATTCAGACGTACACACTGGGACATACGAGTACATCATGGTATGTTGACATATCAATTTGTAGGTATACATAGCAGATCTGAAGTCATGACACATTCAGAAATAATGGGCAGTACATCAAAAGTTCAATGTCATGATACATTATGGCCGCATCCCCCTATCTGACTAAACGCGTCAGTGAAGGCAGATCGGTAAATAACTAAAGTTACTTGACGTCCATAGTTTGTAGTATATATTATGAAACCACGAAAGGGGGTTTCTAGCAAGATTGAGATCTCCCTGTCACTGTCCGATAATAGGATAAATAATCTGTTCTCTTGGCAGTGATCAAAACATATGATGACCGAAATCTAACATGGCTGCCTCCCTGAGTTGTCGTTCACTCATTCATAGGAAGGAGAATATAAGCCAGAGTTAATTTATAATGGGTATATAAATGATTTCATAAATGTGTCCATACAGCTCTACGGTGATCAGGTTAATTCACGTAGCCATAACCGCTGCAGGAAAGTCTGTCATCTTCGTCGATACAAAACACGACCCTAGCGATACGAAGCACAATGTTCCATCTAGGTCGAATCGACATGAGATCATCAAAATAGGGTCTGGCAATACATGGAGTCCGAATTATACATTGTACCGTACCTTAGGAGAGTCTCTAACATAAACTATAGTAGAGATACCATCTCCTTTAGAAGAAAACCACTTCATGAATCATATTTCCTTAAGAATCTACCAGCCCTTTGAAAAGTGCGTACCCGCCATTATCACGGTACATCGGAACTCATCACGACTTGTCAAGACAACTCATACTTCCGCTAGACCGGAATAACAAGAATCTAGTCCCGCCTACCCATCCAAAATATACAATATAGGACTGATTCTACTTGTACTAATAATATGTAATACATATGAATTCAGGCCATAAACATAATAAGCAAATTAATCTATTTTCTGGCCCTAAAAATAAGTACAAATATAAGAGCAATATCCTTGCGCCGGATCAATATCCAGAACGATTACTCCTATAATCAAAAGTGTGAATCAAACATGGATTATCTCGCTTTCCCCATAGACAGCATTTTCATACACAAATGAATGAATGTCTATATTTTTCCCATATTAAATAGCCATATCGATTTTTGTAATATGTGCGTCAAAATATGCACGCAACAGATTACCACACCCCTCGGGAAAAAAAAATGGTACATTTTTTTTTGAAATCCATCTAGGAGCAACATACAATAGGCTCACAACGCACCAATACAATGCGCAGATGATAAGCATAAGTTTTATGACCTTAGAGAAAGTACTTCTCTAAGTATAAATATTTCCAGAGAGGTGTCACCAACGCATACTACAATATTAGCAATGACACAATTTCCACATTAGTTTATACATAAATTTCATCTAAGATATCTTAACATCATGATCATCAAAGACGAAAAACATTGAAAGATCAGCGGTGAATAAATATCAATGAACCGCTAAGTAGTGTTACAATCAATATATGATATATTACATATGTGTACACATTTCAACATAGAAACAACTGTATCAAAGTTGTATAACAGTTATGAATCATGTGGGCATCTAGACAAAATATCTGCCATCACATTTTCTGACCCACGGATAGCTCGCACCGAAAAATGAAATGGCTGTAGAGCAATCGCGTATCGCGTTGATCTCGCGCTCTTCAGATTTTTTACTCTGAATAGCCGTAAGAGCTTTCTGGTCAGTTTCCACAATGAAATGCGCGCCCAGAAGAAATCTTTGCAGTTTAAGGATTGACCAAACCATAGCCAATAATTCACGGTCTAGGACCGAGTAATTCTTCTCTGCGGCATTTAATTTCCGAGAAATATACATCACAGGATGCAGAGTTCCAGAGTACTCTTGCATTAGTGCAGCTCCAATCCCGGTGGATGAAGCGTCACTACGAAGAATAAATGTCTTATCCTTAGAAGGCAATACTAGGATAGGTGAAGTAGAAAACATAGTTTTAACCTTATCCAAAGAGGATTGACATTCTTGAGTCCAATGGACTACATTAGGAGACCCTTTCTTTAGCAAGGAAGAAAGAGGTGACATAATGGAGGACAGATTCGGGATGAATCGTCCATAAAATTGTATTAGACCTAAGAGACTTCGTACTTGCTTTTTAGTCTTAGGAATAGAAATGTTAAGTATCTTACTTGTATTATGGTCTTCTGTTTTTAGGAACCCATGACCAACACGGTGTCCTAAGAAAGATATTTCGCTAAAACCAATACATGCTTTCGATGGTTTCGCTGTCAGGTTATGCTCGCGTAAGATAGACAATAGTTCATTTATACCATTATAGTGATCGTTCCAAGTATCACTGAAAAGACAGATGTCATCAAGATACGCAATGACATCTGAGCGATGAGATAGGATTCGACGCATCATGCGTACAAATGTTGCAGGGGCGTTCATAAGACCGAAAGGCATGAAATTCCATTGGAATAGACCCCTAGGCGTCGAAAAAAACAGTAAACGGTTTGGCGTGTTCGGATAGTGGAACTTGCCAATATCCCTTAGACAAATCGAGTTTAGTAAAGAAGTGAGAATTCGATAGTCTCGTAAGTAGCTCTTCTAGTAAAGGCATAGGTTCAGCATCGAATTTAGTCACTTGATTCAATTTGCGATAATCCACGCAAAGACGTATGTTATTGTCTTTTTTCCGTACTATAACCATCGGCGAAGAATATGCTGATGTGGATGGTTCAATAATTTTTAACTCTATCATCTCATCTAACTCTTTCTCTACCTGTGCTTGAAAATGTATCGGGATAGGATACGGTCTGACTCTTATAGGACTATGGTCAGTAAGAATAATGTCATGTTGAATGACATCAGTTTGACCAGGAATGTCAGTAAGGACATCCTGAAATTGTTCTAACATAGTAGAAACTTGTTTCTGCTCTCCTGGAGATAATTCTGGAGAAATTGCAACATCTTTCCATGATTCATTAGAGTGAAGAGGAATCATTGGAAAAGGTAAATTTACATCCGAGAAACTCGTTTCCTCATCCTGTATTACTGACAGAGATGAGTACTGTCCATGTTGGACTGGAAAATCGTCCGTTGCCTGGAAAACAGGTTGTAAATAATCAGGACGTTCATGGAATTCCGTGAGCATGTTGATGTGGAAGGTTTTACGCTTCCCGTCAATATCGACGATATAGTCAACATCGGAAACTTTTGATATTATATCGTACGGACCTTTCCAAGAAATGAGAAGTCTATTTTCCCTACAAGGTAGCAAGACGAATGCTTTGTCAACTGGACAAAGTTGTCGCAAACATCGCTTTTTATTGGCAAATTCCCTTGCCTTCTGTTTCGCAAATTCAGAAGAAGCAGTTGCCAATTTGCATGCTTCAATAATCTTGTGTCTAAGTGCGATGACATATTCATAAGAGGATTTTGTGTCATCGACAATATTATCAGCAGTTATAAGATCATGAAGTAAGGACATAGGACCTCGCGGTTTCGCGCCAAAGACAAGTTCAAAGGGAGAAAATCCTGTATGTTCGTTGGCGACCTCTCTATATGCAAAGAGAGCCGCGGGTAAAACCCTATCCCAATCCTGAGGATGATCTTCCGTTATCTTACCTAGTAGGTTTTTCAGAGTTCTATTCAAACGTTCCACCATCCCATTGGACATAGGATGATAAATACTACTCAGCGATCTCTCTATCTTCAGAGTCGACATTACTTGAGACATGGTATCCGATATGAGTTGGGTACCATGGTCGGATAATATTTCTGCTGGAAACCCCAGACGAGAAAATATTAACCAAAGAGCATCTGCGACATCAGCAGTAGTTATGCTCTTTAGAGGAACAGCCTCCGGCCAACGTGTGCACATATCAACACACGTCAAAATAAATTGGTGTCCTCTAGCAGACTTTATCTTAAATGGACCAATGATGTCTATCGCCATTTTTTGAAATGGCCGAATGGGAATGTCTGCAGCCTGAATAGGTGCATCATGGCGTGGACCTCTGGATTTAATCTCTTGACATACTTTACAAGATCGACAATAGATTCGTATGTCCTTATTCACAGCAGGCCAAAAGAAAGATTGAAGAACTCTAGCTTTAGTACGGGAAAAACCCATATGTCCAGCACACTGCGAATCATGAGCGTGCTGTAAGATTTTAACTCTCATATTTTTAGGCACAAGGATTTGAGAATGAATGGACTTAGCGGAGTCTTGTACCATACGTACAAGTACGCCATTCTTCATCGTAATCCAAGATTTACGATTTGTATCCTTATTCGGATCACCTTTTGTTGCCAGAGTAAAGAATTTCTTTAGAGTAGGATCATCTTCCTGCTGTTTGATAAAGGAATCGTGGGAAATCTCCAAGGGATCATCTTGGATCTGCGCATCATTATCTTCAGAATGTGAAGATTGTGGCATATTAAGAGCTTGAGCCCTAGTGATTACTGCATTAGCCGATTGCATATTAACATTTTCCCAATTAGAAATTTGCTGTGGAGTGCATTCTTTCACTCCATGAATGCGACCGATGATAAGATCAGCGATCGGATTCGGCAAGAGACATGCTTGCACCTCTCCTGTAAAGAAAGGCGTAGCAATATTGATAATGGCAGTGGAGTACTTCTCCAATGTGCCACCAAATGTTACACATTTGACTATATTGCCTGTAGCTCGAGAAGGATTTACGAGTGATTGCCTCACTCCAATGGTAGTGCACCCCGAATCGAAAAGAATTGATACCGGAGTACCATCTATTAGGCCCCTATTAAAGACAAGAGCACCCCTTCCATTATGCGCAATTGACGCATGGAGAGCGGGAAGCGGGTGACCGCAGCTTAAAGTAGAAACTGTGGTTGGATCGAATAATGTTTTGCATTGCGAACACTCAGATGCTCTAGCAAAATCGAAAGCGGAATTTGCTACACTGTTGGAGTCTTTTTTATCATTATTCTGATAATCGGTGTCGTGGAACTCCTGTTGTGCAGAGTTAGCCTGGTAATAAGATTTACCATGTCTTTTGTGTTGTGATCTACCTCGGTTATAATTGTCTCTATAATTATTATTGCCTCTGTTATAACCCCTATTTGGGTTTGAATCATAACATTCATGATCATAATCATCATGCTCATTATATTGAGTATCCCTGTAATATTGTTTCTTTTGTCTCCATGAAGCACTTGGGTAGTTCCTATAGCTACTCCCTTTCCGAGAATTTCTAACATTATGGGTACCCCTCGCGTGTCGAGGACTATCAGCCCGATTCCAGTTCTTCAAAGAAGAACCCTGATTTGAGTGGTTATCTTGGTTTTGATACTTATTCCAATTAACCTTTTTATCAAATTTATTTTTAGCTCCTTGGAATTTGTGTGAGTAATTCTGATTATATTCTGTTGCCGAAGCAACTGGCATACTCTCTTTAATGTTAGAGTTACTAAGAATCATGTCAGGGTGTGCCGTGGCATACTGGTCACAATATTCTTCCATTTGCTTTATTGTACCAGGTTTACGCTCATGTAAGAACTCTAGGAATGATTTATTTACAGAAGACATGACCTTGTCTCTTAGCAATAAATCCGTAAGACCATCAAATGTTTTCTCTGTTTTGGATAATTCAATCCATCGTGAAAGTGTAATTCGTGCTTTTGAGATGAAATCTGAGAATTCTACACCTACCTCAGGTCTCATTGTTTTAAACAAAAGACGATAACCTTCTTCAGACAGCTGATATCTCTTTATCAAAGCTGCCCTAACAGCATCATAATTATCTTTGTCGGCCTCTTCAACAAAATATAACTTACTCAGAGACTCCCCTTTTAGATTTTCAGACAACTGATTCACATACTGTGATTTGTCAACATTATGAGATCGACAAGCCCGTTCAAATCTAGAAAGCCAAAATGTTATGTCATCACTGGTAGGGTTAAACGCTGGTACTTTGACCTTGTACACAAAGGGTTTACCATTACCACCAGATGCCTGATTAACATTACTCATACATGTCAATTTTAATTTCTCTAATTCAAACTCATGTTCTCTTATTGCTTTTCTCTCTTCAGCTTCTCTATCTAATCTTCTCTGTTCTGCAGCAGCTTCTAATTTTTTTCTGTTCTGCAGCAGCAGCAACTTCTAATTTTTTCTGTTCTGCAGCAGCTTCTAATTTTTTCTGTTCTGCAGCAGCTTCTAATTTTTTCTGTTCTGCATCAGCTTCTAATTTCTTCTGTTCTGCATCAAATCTCCTTTCCTCCACTTGCATCTGCAATTTCTTAAGTTCAGCAGCAGTATCAGCTTCTTTTTCTAATCTTTTTTCTTCAGCCAGAGCTTTTTTTTCTTCAGCAGCAGCTTCTCTTTCTAATCTTTTTTCTTCAGCCAGAGCTTTTTTTTTTCTTCTATTTGAAGTTTTCTCTCCTCAGCCACAGCTTTTTTTTCCTCAGCAGCAGCTTTTCTTTCTTCAACAGCAGCAGCAGTTTTTTCTCTTCTGCAGCTAATGCTTTGTCATATTGAGCAACAGCCCATTGTTCTAAGTCTTTTCCAGTCTTATCAAGAGATTTTCCTTGTGCAATGAAATAATCTAATGTAGACATATTGTCTTCTTAAATCAGAAACCTGAAAAAGTAAATAAATTACCCTATTTCACTTTAATGGGAGACAAGTCTATACCATAGACTTAGTCTTAGTCCAAACTTGTATGGTTTATAATAACCAATGATAACTTGAGTACCTGTGGACAACAATAACTGTATCTCAAATACTGTGGGGACAAGCCTTACAAAGGTCTTGTATACCTCAATGTAATCAAAGATCACTTGAGTACCTGTGGAAAAAATATTTCCCTTTACCAATCACTTTGGGGACAAGCCTTACAAAGGTCTTGTACATTTTGTTTTATAACAATAACAATCATAAAGTACTGATCTGTACTATACTATCAGTGTATACCACTATACGTCATATGTCAACTAAAGACATTACAAAGGACAAACAAGAAAAGACAATATGAACACATTTGCAGAGATCAAATTAAATTAAATAGGAGAAATGAAAAAAAAATGATCACAGAAACCGTGATGATAACTGCAATAAGATAACAAGACAAATAACGCCACAGTGTATAAACATAAGGGTGTAAAAAACTGAAATGAAAGGAAAGATGAGACCTACAATTATACAAACAAATCAAACAAAACTAAGGAACACAAAATTATTAACAAAAACAACGAAGAAAAGAACACCTCATCACAACTAACAAAAATAGCAGCAAATTGTTGCTAACAAATTTCCAATTAAGAAAATGTGTACCTATAGAATACTAGTACCAGACCAATGTCACTCGGCATACCTTGTACTCGTCACACAGAACATAAACTAATTTAATACATAACAAATAACATGTAAGCATAAATAGCATATAGCATACAATATAATTTATGTCATGAATGGAATGTGTTGCAGGTATAGTGTTGTAAAGCAGGCACAGTTTATTTTAATACTAATAACTTGCCACTTTATTCAGTAATAGATTTAATTTTAAACTATTACACTGTCAATTTTTCTCTGTTGAGCATATGAAGATCCAACGATGAACTATGCACTTTATGTTCAACAACACTGTGATTCTTCTGTACGTTGAGAAATGTCAACAATACTGCTCCAGATATTTTCTACACTTGATACCACTGTCCTGTGTAATACTGTCTGTACAGCGAAAAAACTGTCAACAAGCGCTGACCTAGATACAGCATCCTATCGGTAATACAGGTCAAGCTGACATCGACTGTATAGCTGTCCTACTGGTGTTGATGTGGTCAAACAAATGTTCTTTCAGCTGTAAACTGTGATTCTCAACACAAAACTGCGTAAGCTGGACCCAGGAATCTGGCTCGCCACTGTAAAGTTTCTTTTCTTCTTTCCACTCTGTAAAGTGTCAGTCTGTATGCTCTGTAAGGAAGAGTGGTGTGTTGTTGAGATCAGGCATGCTCCAGTCTACCCAGCTGTAAATGGGTAACTCACCCTAGTCCTGAGTTAGGGAAGGCAAAGGCTCCAGGGGAAGCAGGCCCTAAACTTGGTCACTCCAACCGACGCAGGATGGTGTATGTATGAAGTAGAAGTGTAGAGTGTGATTACCGCGAATGGTGTACTGTTCGTGTGCTGACCAATATAACCACTCATACACTTGTGTCTACAAGGCACCAATGCAGACTGCTGGAATCTTTGTTTACTCAATTTATTCAGACGTACACACTGGGACATACGAGTACATCATGGTATGTTGACATATCAATTTGTAGGTATACATAGCAGATCTGAAGTCATGACACATTCAGAAATAATGGGCAGTACATCAAAAGTTCAATGTCATGATACATTATGGCCGCATCCCCCTATCTGACTAAACGC
Organism: Oreohelix idahoensis; assembly: GCA_024509875.1. Taxonomy (NCBI): domain Eukaryota; kingdom Metazoa; phylum Mollusca; class Gastropoda; order Stylommatophora; family Oreohelicidae; genus Oreohelix; species Oreohelix idahoensis. Next base: position 110,293 of record JAMPIV010011710.1, on the reverse strand, counting down.
GTCAGTGAAGGCAGATCGGTAAATAACTAAAGTTACTTGACGTCCATAGTTTGTAGTATATATTATGAAACCACGAAAGGGGGTTTCTAGCAAGATTGAGATCTCCCTGTCACTGTCCGATAATAGGATAAATAATCTGTTCTCTTGGCAGTGATCAAAACATATGATGACCGAAATCTAACATGGCTGCCTCCCTGAGTTGTCGTTCACTCATTCATAGGAAGGAGAATATAAGCCAGAGTTAATTTATAATGGGTATATAAATGATTTCATAAATGTTTCCATACAGCTCTACGGTGATCAGGTTAATTCACGTAGCCATAACCGCTGCAGGAAAGTCTGTCATCTTCGTCGATACAAAACACGACCCTAGCGATACGAAGCACAATGTTCCATCTAGGTCGAATCGACATGAGATCATCAAAATAGGGTCTGGCAATACATGGAGTCCGAATTATACATTGTACCGTACCTTAGGAGAGTCTCTAACATAAACTATAGTAGCGATACCATCTCCTTTAGAAGAAAACCACTTCATGAATCATATTTCCTTAAGAATCTACCAGCCCTTTGAAAAGTGCGTACCCGCCATTATCACGGTACATCGGAACTCATCACGACTTGTCAAGACAACTCATACTTCCGCTAGACCGGAATAACAAGAATCTAGTCCCGACTACCCATCCAAAATATACAATATAGGACTGATTCTACTTGTACTAATAATATGTAATACATATGAATTCAGGCCATAAACACAATAAGCAAATTAATATATTTTCTGGCCCTAAAAAATAAGTACAAATATAAGAGCAATATCCTTGCGCCGGATCAATATCCAGAACGATTACTCCTATAATCAAAAGTGTGAATCAAACATGGATTATCTCGCTTTCCCCATAGACAGCATTTTCATACACAAATGAATGAATGTCTATATTTTTCCCATATTAAATAGCCATATCGATTTTTGTAATATGTGCGTCAAAATATGCACGCAACAATGTCTTAATTCTACAAAGACATGTCATAATTCTTCAAACAAAGACATGTCCTAATTCTTCAAACACAGGCAGGTCATAACTCTACAAACACAAATACGTCCAAATTCTACAAACAAAAACATGTCTTAATTCTACAATCAAAGACATGTCTTAATTCTACAAACAAAGACATGTCCTAATTCTACAAACAAAGACATGTCTTAATTCTACAAACAGAGACACGTCCTAATTCTTCAAACAAAGACATGTCCTAATTCTTCAAACAAAGGCATGCCCTGATTCTACAAACACAAATACGTCCTAATTCTACAAACAAAGACATGTCTTAATTCTACAATCAAAGACTTGTCTTAATTCTACAAATAAAGACATGTCTTAATTCTACAAACAAAGACATGTCCTAATTCTACAAACATAGATATGTCCTAATTCTTCAAACATTGACATGTCCCAATTCTACAAACAAAGACACGTCCTAATTTTACGAACAAAGACACGTCGTAATTCTACAAACAAAGACTCGTCCTAATTCTACAAACAAAGACATGTTCTAATTCTACAAACAAAGACACGTCATAATATTTTGAACAAAGACACGTTCTAATTCTACAAACAAAGACATGTCCTAATTCTACAAACTAAGGCATGTCCTAATTCTACAAACAAAGAAATGTCTTAATTCTACAATCAAAGACGTGTCTTAATTCTACAAACAAAGACATGTCTTAATTCTACAAACAAAGGCATGTCCTAATTCTACAAACAAAGACATGTCCTAATTCTTCAAACAAAGGCATGTCCTAATTCTACAAACACAAATACGTCCTAATTCTACAAACAAAGACGTGTCTTAATTCTACAATCAAAGACGTGTCTTAATTCTACAAACAAAGACATGTCTTAATTCTACAAAGAAAGACATGTCCTAATTCTACAAACAATGACACGTCATAATATTTCAAACAAAGGCACGTCGTAATTCTAAAAACGAAGTCATGTTCCAATTCTACAAACAAAGGCATATCCTAATTCTACAAAAATATATATGCCCAAATTAAAAAAAACACAGATATGTCTTAATTCTACAAACAGAGATAAGAACTAATTTTACAAACACAGATACGTCCTAATTCTACAATCACAGATACATGTTTGAAATATTTATCTCCAAGTCCTAATTCTACAAACACAGATACGGCTAGAAATATTAAACGTCAAGTAACAATTCATTCCACAAACATAGAACCAGTTGTAAAGGAGTCTTAGAAGTTAGAAAGGAGACAGTTATCAAATTTTAGTCAATTAAACACTGACAGACAAAAGCCAATATCATCATCTTTTATTATTTAGATCCACAAGGAGCATAGGTCATAAGCCAAGTCATCTAGCGCGTGGCATCAGCTCAAGGTCTTCAAGTCATCTAGCACGTGGCATCAGCTCAAAGTCTTCAAGTAATCTAGCGCGTGGCATCAGCTGAAGGTCTTCAAGTCATCTAGCGCGTGGCATCAGCTCAAGGTCGTTCCATATCTTCCTTATTCTTGTCATATTTATCTCCAGTCCATGTATGTTTAGGTCTCCTTGACCTGTTTGAGGATTTCAGAACAGGGATTTCCTTGTAGTGCTATTAACAGGTGTTCTTAATGTGCGTCCTCTCAATCTCCATCGTCTTCTTCTCATCTCTGTCAAGAAGGTTGTCTAGTAAGGAAGCTCATGTCAAGAGAGAGTGAAAATGATCGTGGGCTGCTGACTCACATAGTGTCTTCTAGAACAGTCTCTAGATTTGGAGCCTGGAATGGTCGTACATTAAACAACATTCAACACTGAGTACATTACAATCTTAGCCAGTCAAACACAGTCACATAACACATATTTCGAAATTGGGGAATAGCCAGCAGTAAAATAATGACCAGATATCAATCAATCAATCAATCAATCAATCAATCAATCAATCAATACCCCTTAGCTCCCCAATGAGCATAGGCCTTCAACAAACACATACTTAGTTCTCCTGACATGTGCCATCAGCTCATGTTGCTTCCGCTCCTTCCTCCTCACTTTCACCTCTGTCTCCATCCTTCTCTCCATGTGTTTTTTGGTGGTCTACCTCTGCCCCTATTTCCCTGGGGATTCCAGAACAAGGACTGCCTTGCAATGCTATCAGCAGGTTTCCCCAACGCGTGTCCAATCCATTGCCAGCGCCTCCTTCTCAACCCCTGTTACACTGGTGCTTGTCTGATTGCGGTCATCAGTTCCACAATGGTGACTCGGCCACACCATCTCAATCCTTCCATTCCTTGCAGGCACCCATTTATGAACATTTGTAGCTTTTGAATTACTAGATGTAGAATCGGATATTTCGTGTACGAAGTTCTTCTCTCTGATAGAACATCTATGTTTCTCATAAGGTTAGCAGTCTATCTCATGCTTCTCTCGCAGCCCTACTATTTTTTCCACAAATGGATTGATGAAGGCCATGCTGTCAAATTGTTCCTCTAGTGGCGAAGCCGACACTATTTTAGTTCATGTTCAACTATTTGTCTTCTCTTCTCTCTCCCCCCCTTTTTTTTTACATGTACACAAGTCTGCCCGATTTAGTATTTGTCGAACATATGATATTTCAGTTTGCAGTAGCCTATTCCCGGCCTGCAGGTTATAACTTGATCTCTTCAGGAAAATGAATAAATGCTTCTTAATATCTGAGTCAGGGTCAACTCTACCTTTTTTTTACATTATTGTGAATTACAATTGTTATCCCTTCACGAGCAACTAACTCACATAAATATGGCGGGAAATAACCATACTGTGATCTTTGTGCAGGACGACCTGATGGTGACATTCTTTCTCCTGTACTTATTTCATTCCTTGCCATTTTATGTCACCTTCACTGGATCTTTGTAGCCAAACTAAAACACATACACCCAACAATATTCCAAATACAGCTTTAAATACTCCGTCTCCGAATCATTATTTGTGGACGCATCATCATGGGCGACTAAATCGACCGAAGTATCAATAATTGTTTGAGCGAAATGGAACATACGTCCGCCTCAAATTTTTCTACCTCAGAAGCTATTAATTGTGATTTTTTCTTACATACAGCATTGTATATTGTATTGTATTGTACACATGAGTTTGGCTATATTTTCAGGTTAAAAATTCAGAAATTTTTCATGAAAATCTGGTGTGTATGTGTTTACGTGCGTGCGTTTGTGCATGCGTGCGTGCGTTGGTGCATGCGTGCGTGAGTGTGTCTTTAATTTCAATGAGTGCACAATTTTGTTATCACTCTCAATAATGGCTTTTACCGTATCTTCACAGAAAACTGGAGGGAAATTGTCACTGCTCACTTCCTGGTGTTTCACTTGGAAAATAAGGATGTAAATGAAAATGTTGCCCTGTCTTCAGTTTGAACATTGCTTCCTCCTTTCTGTTGGTTAGTCTATTTGTCATCTCAATTCCCTAGATCTTACAGTGGCTAGGAATCCATTGTTGTTTCGCTTTCCTGAGTGTGTGTCTGGTTTCCATTAGTGCTTCCGACATTTCGTCTTGCTCGTTGTAGTTATGATTAATTAGTGACAGGAAATGTATGACGACCTTTACTGAGAACAAAACTGTGGAACAGAACCAAGCAACAATCAATACAGTAAATTGTAAACACAAATGGGTATATTGCCGGCTCATAGAAGAGTAACAGAAGCGACAGACTGACTAGTGATGATGATGATAATGACTATGATGATACAAGGCAACCAAATAAATTTTAAAAATAAAAACGATGCCAGAATTCTTGTCTGACAAGTCTGTCTTCCTGGCGTTGGCTATTGCACGCCACATGCCAGAAAATAAATAAGATTTTGGTGCTGGTGAGCGCGGCACGATGATGATTTATCACTATGTGTATTGCGCACATGACGTAGACAGTTCGGAAATAGAAACGTACAGAGCTAGTGTTTACCCTGAAGGGTTGGCTTGTGTGTTTCTACCAGATGGTAGATAGATGGAAAATGTTCAATGGAGAATGTCTTGAAAGACATCAAGTTGTACTGATTATAAATACACAAAGGAAAAGTGATTGAAAAATGTTTGTGTGGAAACCCAGAATATGGAATTACCTATCTTGTAATGCCTTGTGAAGATGATGTTCAAATGACGTGTATTAAATGTTGAAATGTCAACAGAGTACCCAAGTAGAATTATTTCCCGTTGATTTAAGTCATTGAAATTCTTGTTACGGAGTTATTGTGGCTGTCCTGAACCCTGAAGACATTAAATATATGAACCCCGGACACAGTATGAGAACGATCATAATTACTCAACTGGATAGTATAAACTTTAACGCCACACTTCCTTCATACTTGACGGAAAGTAGCGTGGTTCTGTGAACACACTTGACTTACCAGAAGGGGTGAGGTAGCTGCTGCTGCTATTACCCACACAACAGCCATGCTGATCATAGCCTTAGACTTAGAGCCTTGTGAGTAGGTCTTGAGCGGGTAGTAGACAGCCCAGAACCGTTCCAGGCTGACCGTTAGGATGATTAAAATTGAGGCTACTGTCACCGCGTTTTCCAGGAAGACCACCAGTTTACCTGTCGACCAGAAACAAAACAACAGAAAATAAAAATGTCGGATAGTAGAATATTGGAGAAGAGCACTGTCTTGTTGTTTTCAGAACGTTACCGAGATGTTTAGTATAATTTTGAGCTGTTCGTTAATTTAATTGTGTCCTCAGTTTGTAACTGTGGTATGCATTGTGTTATTGGGGTGTTCATTATGTCAATGAGAGTGTAGTATATAAACTGCGGTTCTCAGTATGGTATTGCTGTGTGTTATAGCGGTGTTCACTATGTTTGGTGTCGGAGGGGTTTCGTTATGTTATTGGGATGTTACTTGAATGTGAGTATATTATTGATTATGCAGTATGTTACTCGGGAGTTAAGTATGTTACTAAGGTCTTCAGTATGTGCTGTTGACTGATCATTGGAGTAGTTGGCATCTTTGTGGACATAGTACATGACCTGTCCCACGACTCTTTGTCAACACAGGTCACGTGAGCAATGCTCAAGCACCAGCCATCATATAATTTTAATCTAAGATTTTTCAACATTGAGAACAATAAAAACAACAACTAAAAAGCTACAGACTTTCATAAATGGGTGCTTGCGTAGAATAAAAAAAGATTGAAATGGAATAACAAGATCTTTAATGGAACTGATGACAAGAACCAGATAAGCTACAATGGAACAAGAGATGTGAAGAAGAAGCTGGTATTAGATAGGACACACACTCAGGAAATCTTAGTCAAAGCAGGTCCAGGTAGTTCGTATTTTGGAATCCCCAGGGTAAGAGAGAGGCAGACCAAAGAACTACTCATAGAGAACTCATAGAGAAGAGAACTCATAGAGAAGAGAACTCATAGAGAAGAGAACTCATAGAGAAGAGAACTCATAAGGAAGAGAACTCATAAAGAACAGAACTCATAGAGAACAGAACTCATAAAGAACAGAACTCATAGAGAACAGAACTCATAGAGAACAGAACTCATAGAGAACAGAACTCATAGATAACAGAACTCATAGAGAACAGAGCTCATAGAGAACAGAGCTCATAGAGAAGAGAACTGAAATAAACACGAAGGGGATGAAGAAAAAATAGAAAGATCTTTAGCTGATGGCACATTCATTCATCATTTCATTCGTCTTTGGCCGCTGACTAACAAAGCAATCAGGGACCATCACGCCTGGTGGCGTCTTGTAGGGCAGTAACAAACTTGTCTCCACTTTGCTCGGTCGGCTGCCATCCTTCGTGTAGTGCCCCAGCTCTGGTCATGATTAGCATCTCCGCCTCCACAGTTCTCCGCCAGGTGGTTTTTGGCCGTTCTTGCTTTCGCTTTCCTTCTGGAGTCCATAGCATGGTGGTTCTGGTGATTATGTCAGGGTCTTTTATGAGGATGTGGCCAACCAAATTTCAGCGTCTACCTACTATGATGGTGCGCATGTCTTCTTGGTGACTCCGAGTTATCAGTTCTTGGTTGGTGATGGTGTTCGGCCAGAAAATTAGAAGAATTTTCATTAGGCAGGTTGTGTGGAAAGAGGACAATGTGCACATTTTCTTATCTGTTACTCCCCAGCATTCAGCGTCGTACATAAGTAATTAATTACGCAGCTCTCATAAATGTTTTTGTTAGTTTAGTGTTTCTACTGTACTAGTAAACGTCCCATTGACAGTGTTTGTACTGTACTGGTAAGTGTCCCATTGACAGTGTTTGTACTGTACTGGTAAGTGTCCCATTGACAGTGTTTGTACTGTACTGGTAAGTGTTTCATTGACAGTGTTTGTACTGTACTAGTAAACGTCCCATTGACAGTGTTTATACTGTACTGGTAAGTGTCCCATTGACAGTGTTTGTACTGTACTGGTAAGTGTTCCATTGACAGTGTTTGTACTGTACTGGTAAGTGTCCCATTGACAGTGTTTGTACTGTACTGGTAAGTGTCCCATTGGCAGTGTTTGTACTGTACTGGTAAGTGTCCCATTGACATAGTTTGTACTGTACTGGTAAGTGTCCCATTGACAGTGTTTGTACTGTACTGGTAAGTGTCCCATTGGCAGTGTTTGTACTGTACTGGTAAGTGTCCTATTGACAGTGTTTGTACTGTACTGGTAAGTGTCCCATTGACAGTGTTTGTACTGCACTGGTAAGTGTACCATTGACAGTGTTTGTACTGTACTGGTAAGTGTTCCATTGACAGTGTTTGTACTGTACTGGTAAGTGTCCCATTGACAGTGTTTGTACTGTACTGGTAAGTGTTCCATTGGCAGTGTTTGTACTGTACTGGTAAGTGTCCCATTGACAGTGTTTGTACTGTACTGGTAAGTGTCCCATTGACAGTGTTTGTACTGTACTGGTAAGTGTCCCATTGACAGTGTTTGTACTGTACTGGTAAGTGTCCAATTGGCAGTGTGGTTAGAGCGCTGGTCTCTCGCGGCAAAAGTGCCGGGTTCGAATCACGGTACCGACACGCTCCAGTTTAGTCAGCTGTAAATGGGTACCTGACTCTGCTATTTGAGTTTGGGAAGCAAAAGGCAGTAAGGAAGGGAACTGGTCACCCCACCTCTCAATGCTGGACCTAGAATGGTGAAGTCTCTAACATTTTACTCCCTACGGCAATATGTGTTATAGGTCTACTGTTTAACCGTTATTTTACTGGGAGGATGTTGTTTAGGTTGGCGAAGGCTGTTCATGCTTTATTCATTCAGCTGCTGATTTCTTTGTCTGTTCCGCCATCTGGTGTTACTATGCTTCCTTAGTATGTGAGTGTGTTTGTATTTTGAAGCTCTTGGTCCCTTATTTTTATTGGGGCAGGATTTTTAACATTTAATGTCATGACTTCTGTCTTCTTGAGATTAATGTTTAGTCCCACCTGTTGGCTATGTTTAATTAGTCTTTTTGTTTTGGATGTGTTGATGTGGGTGTGTTGATGTGGGTGTGTTGATGTGGGTGTGCAAATAGTGCAATGTTATTTATGTATTCTAGATCCTCCATTGTAGAGAATGCTGTTCATCTTATTCCTCTAAGACCGCTGTTGTCTGGCGCATCACCCAGTCTATGACAGTTAAAAACAGAGTGTTTGATAAGGGGCATCCCTGCCACACTCCTGTTTTGACCTCAAAAGTTAAGTTGCTCTGCCCAAAACTGCAAGTGAAATTAGCATACAGACTTTTAACGAGGGAGACCATGCATTTAGGGATTCCATAAGCCTTCAGTATTGTCCCTAGGCTGTTCCTGTGTATGCTGTCGAATTCCTTCTCAAAGTCAACAAACTTTATATACAGCTACCTCTGCCATTCTGAACACTGTTCTATTATATTCCTGAGGGTGAATTTATGATCTGCACATTGTCTGTTTCTTTATGATCTGCACATTGTCTGTTTCTTTATGATCTGCACATTGTCTGTTTCTTTATGATCTGCACATTGTCTGTTTCTTTATGATCTGCACATTGTCTGTTTCTTTATGATCTGCACATCGTCTGTTTCTTTATGATCTGCACATTGTCTGTTTCTTTATGATCTGCACATTGTCTGTTTCTTTATGATCTGCCCATCGTCTGTTTCTTGTAAATCTTGCTTGTTCCTTTCTCAGTTTATGATCTGGTGCTCTTGAAATTCTTTGAATAATTATTCTGACCAATATTTTGCTGGGAGCTTGGATTGTTGTCAATTAGATCCAGATATAAGGTGGCACAGGGTGAAGAAATGGTCCGTTCTGGTCTTCAATTCTCTCCAGCTGTACTTACTCGACTAGTCCTTCTACGTGCCAATTCTTCCCTGGTTTATTGTTTATGCTTTCATCGATACAGGTTATTATCGAACCGCTTGCCCTGTTTTTGAAGCAAAATTGACTTCTACTTGTGCAGGTTGAATTTGTTTGCGTACTAGATTGTGTAACAGCTAATGGCCAGACAGAAAAGCTGTCTGGAATTGCGAGACGGGTTGATTGAACAAACGCCGGCAGAAGGCATAGGGCGAAAACCAAGACGTCTGTCGCGGAAAGTAGAAAACAACCGTTGATACGTGGCCGATTTCCATGGATTGACGGAAGATGGCAATCTTGTTAAAGATTAAGGCACGGAAAGTGATGTAACACTTCCGGCAGCTTGACTTCTTTGTAATAATCTACTACGAGAAAGTTACATCTTTGGGGAGATTATCAGTGAAAGATTTGTGATGTACTGTGTTGTTTAACATGAGAAGCAACAAGTGGCAAGACCTTATATGGTCATGGAGTTTGAAAATACCATGTAAAGGGCAATATGTTATGTTGTCATGAAGTAGTGTTTTACATGAGAGGGTGTGGGATAAGCCCCTACCAATATCAGACGCCTTAATGATGGTTGGTTTAGCATGAAAATGCTAAGATGGAGTGCCATTGATTGGATCTCTCCTCAACGAAGCAATATTGGTGTGTGGGCGAAAATTTTGCATATATTTTTCTTCTCGTTCGCTGTTGTTTTAGTAATGTCTACACAAGAAGTCCGGTTCTCTGGATGTATGTTGCTGTGGTTGAAAGTTATTCAAGACTCCCAGACAGCTTTGTGTGGATGTGCGTCTCTGTGGGCCTATGTTCAGTTCGCAATTGACTAAGCATGTGGCAGTCTTGCAGGATGTGTTCGGCTGTCTGTGCTGCCTGTCCACACGTACAATAGGGATGATGGGACCAATCTCAGTCTGTATAAGTGACTGTTCAGTCTGTTATGTCCTGTTCTATACGGAACAGGATCACCTGTTTTGCTCGATCAAGATAGTGATAGTTGTCTCTTTGTTGGTCAATTTTCCTAATGGCCTTGATAAGGGTCTTCTTTTCCTGGAATGTGATTGTTTTTTCTTTTTGTTCATGTGTCGCTCCCTCTTTTGCTAACGTATCTTCTTTCTCATTTCCTGGTATTCCACAGTGTGATGGTATCCACTGTAGCACTACCCTTCTTTTGATATTTACTTCGCATAGGGATTTTTTTTAACTCTGGCAGTTTATCACTGTTGAGGGCTTGCAGAACTGACATTGCATCCGTAAGGAATATAACCTGCTGACATTGGCTTTTTGTGTTATTTATTATTCCTGCAGCAATGCTTAAGGCCTGTACTTCAGCAGAGTAGTTTGAACAGAATATTCCAGTAGGTGAACATGTGGATTCGTTTTCTTTGTCTGGATAGACCACATAAACTCCTGCGCCTCCGTTCTTCACTGCTCTGATTGCAGATCCATCAGTATATTCTTGGATCCATGCTTCTCTGGGGTATAGTTCTTCAATCATGTCACATGCTGCTATTTTCCTTTGGAGAGTATTTAGCTCTACGATGGGGCAGGTGGTAGTTATGGAGGTCTTAATGCTGAAATTTTGTTGTTGTTTCCATGGGGTTGGGAGGCGTGTGGGAATTATAACAAACAACTTTGTAAGACTACTTCACTGACTTCAAATTTCGTCAACGCGAAATCATAGACAGCCAGGAACACGGAATACTAGGACCCCAATATAGGACAGGCCATAGGACTTGAAGAGAATTCTAAGATTAGAAGGGAGTAACTCCAGAACCATGACGATGCGCCTTAAGTTCTAGGATCCTACTTCAAGCGCACCCAGTTAGAAACCTAACACACCTGAAAGTATACGACATCTTAAATAGTTGCCCGGTAATATTCGGACGTTTCCTGTGCAAAAAGTTTGTGTTTGCAAGATGATTGAGGTGAGTTGTAATATGTACATTTTATCATTTTATATTTGCATTTTGACATGTATTAGGGCATACAAAGTTAGTTGAAACGTACAGACATACACATACAGATTTCCATAAGAATAACTTGTGTTCTAGCGGCATTTATGATTAGGATTTCCCACATTGACAACATCGATTCTTATTTACGGCTCGGATGATTTTTTAAAATTAATTTATTTTAAACATTTACATTCTTCAATTTCTTTTTTTTTTTTTTTTGGTCTACTATTTTGTGTTTATGTCTGTAGTGAAATTGACAGAGATACAACGGTAAAATAACTCCAAAGATAACATTTAAGGATAAAAACATAATGCGTAGGCTGCGAATAGTACATGATCGCCTAGACCGCGGGTCATCATCCTCCATAATAATTGACTTGCTAGACAGGAGGGGAACGGCGGATCAAAAAGGAAAAAAATATGACTGGAAAGATTGCGTGAGACTAGAAAGGCTAAGGAGACGCAATTGGGGGGGGGAAACGGAGAAAAGTCACGTTTCCCAAGTTGACATAAAAAGTAAGCAACTCGACAGAAGGGACCATAGATATGTTACGCCACAGTCATTTATTGGACGCTTTTGCAATACCAAGCCCTTGATTTGAATTCAGCGGCTAAAACGCAGATGTTTGGAATATTACAAAATTTAAAAAGTACTTTTTTTCTTAATATTAATGTTAGGAATATAAAAATTAGCTGGCCGGATGGCCTATTCTGAGCAGTGAACTAATATGTTCTTAATTTTACAGACGGATAGATAATATTGAAGATAATGACAAAAGACAGTGTTGTTCACATCATCGACAGACTGTATTGAATCTAAAAGTGTCACTATTTGCACACAAAAACACGACCTCGAGACGCAGGTGTTCAAATCTACTTGGTATGGAGGAGAGGGGATATTGTGGTAGCTGTGTCTAAAAATAACTTTTAACGACAAAATTTTGGAGGGGAGAGAAAGGTTGGTTCAAAAATCGGGTACATTTTTGTAGAAACACAAGTAGAGACGGACAGACTAACAGATAACCATCCATACTTGACTGAAGCATGACTGAAATGACTTTAGTGTAGGAAATTTGAAATTCAAATAAACCTAGGCAGTGATTGGCCACAGACAAGCATATTGTCGGCGCTTAGACGCGGATTTGGGGTCATTTCTCAATAGTTGTTCAGTGATAGACACAGATTTTAAAGTGTGGTGATTTCCGTATGAAAGAAAGTGTAAGAAGTTTAGGGACGCCATACTATAGCCAGCAGCTCAGCTGAGTTTTGCTAGCAATTCTGTGTTATTTATTCATAATCTGGTAAGATTGAAATTATTTCCTTATATATTTTGAATATTGTTTCATGTTTGAGTGATTTGATACTGCCATATCGAAATCTAGCCTTACAAACAAGTAGGGATTTGCTCTAGACCCCCCGCCCAATTCAGGGTCTAGGGACCAACAATGTACATAAACTCCAGCAAGGGTTAGGCAAGACAGATCGGGTGTTGAGAATAATGAAACATATTACCTATCCTCTTTTAGGGCAGACAAATAATAAATAATTTTCAGAACCTATAGTCTGGGAGGATCTATCTGATGTAAACCCACCATGGTAAATGTGCTGTTTGGTCAGAGAGATCTGACCTGTCTGTATGATGTGGTTGTTGTGTCAGTGTTGTGTCCAGACGTGGGTAGAGAATAGATTTTGACACATGGCCCATACTTTGATTGCAGAGCTGTGAGTTTCTGTTGTCAACAAAGCAGTGTCTATTCAGTTGGTGACTTTACTCGAGTGTATCTGTGCAGTACTTGTGACAGAGACCACCATTATTGCCCGCCAGCACGGAGAGGTGGGACCACAAGATTTCAGCACCAGAGCTACAACTACAAGATGAGTGAGCCTCTGGTCTGCTGGACATTCACCAACGCAGTTTAGTTAATAATACCCCCATAAAAATTCCCACCATTTTCTGGACACTGTGTAGTCAATATAGACAGGAGTGATGAGGCCACCCCAACAGCACAAACATTAAGTATCCTCCCAAGTAGATGACTACTAGAACATTTTAATAAAACTAACTAGTATAGTACATATATATGTACACTATTGCATTTATGATATAATATTCCATGCATTTCTTTCATAATCTCTAAATCCTTTTAAGTTCTGGTCAACCTAAAAATTGATCCAGAACAAAATAAATGTAATATAATTCTAACAAAAATTTTACACACGTGAGTTAGTTCAGTGTATTTTAACATTTGTTAATATTATTAGTCTTGTTAAATATCTGTGGGTATATCTATAACCTATTACACCACACTACATATCATAACCCTAGACACTTTACGTAGCCACATTCATTAAAAAAAAAAATAAGTGTGAGGTCGTAGTGGTAGCAAGAAAGGCCTTCTGACAATTCACAACTACATTTTATCTCAGGAGCCTTCACAGCTGGCCTCATACAATTACATTTAGTAATATCACCATCATACAATACCATCAAACACCACTACATTATTGGGGTCTTGTCCGGGGATAATTAGCCCAACAGTAATATTAGGATCTCCTGGTGGGAGAAATAAAAGTAGGGAAATAAATTGTAAAATTCCCTTTAACATTAAAAGTGTCCCTACAGATAAAAGTTGGTGAATCTTCACAGCCAGTAATAATTAATTAGTTAACTGGTTAGTTAGAATTGGTTAGACTATAGTCATAAGAAGTACTTAGTGTATTTACTGGTTAGAGATTTATCTTGTATATTATTATATTGTCTAAAAAGTATGGCGGAGCTGGCAAAATTTAGATCAGCTGCTGTGCTCACCGCGAAGGAGATGGGAATGGATGGTCAAATTTTAATTCAATATGTAACGGCTGAATGTGATAAATATATTGAACGGGAAGAAAGGAGATTAGAAAAAGAGGCTGAAAGAAAATTAGAGGCTGAAAGGTTAGCTGAAGAGAAGAGGTTACAAATTGAGGCTGATAGAGAAATTAAGAGGCTGCAGATTGAGGCAGAAGAAAAACGACAGCAAAGGGAGGCAGAAGATAAAAAGGCCGAAAGGGAGGCAGAAGATAAAAAGGCCGAAAGGGAGGCAGAAGACAAAAAGGCCGAAAGGGAGGCAGAAGATAGAAGGTTGCAAAGGGAGCACGAATTACGACTAAGGGAGCTGGAATTACAAGGCCAGGCTCCTGAAAATGGTGCCAGCCCTTTTGCCTCAGATGCGACGCCTAGTCTGGGAGCCTCAAACTCAGCTATGGGGTTTCATTTAGACCATTTTGTTGAAAAAGACGATGACATAGAGGGGTACCTGGGACGTTTTGAGTTATTAGCTACTACATATGGGTTAGAGAGAGAGAGGTGGAGTTTAAAGCTATCACAGGGATTGAGGGGTACTTCTTATGAAGTATTTGCCAAAATGAACAGGGAAGACCAAGACAATTATGACATGTTAAAGCAGGCTTTGTTATTAAGGTACGAGAAGAATGGTGAATTTTATCGTAAGAAATTTAGAAATGCCAAACTGTTGTCTGGGGAGACATACCACCAATTCTCTGCTAGACTAGAAACCTATTTGGAGAAATGGACGGCTCTGGGGAAGACCCAAGATCTTAAAGAAATGATCATGATTGAGCAATTGAGAGAGTCCATGGCTCCAGACATGAGAAAATTTCTCATGGAACAAGGTGCAGAGAAGTTGGGGGAAATTTTAAATGTTGCTGAGAGGTATCAGGCAGCCCAGGCAGAGGTAAGTGGTGCTAAGAAGAAGCACATAGACAATTTTAAAGCTCCACAGCAATTTAATAAATTTGATAATAGAGAGCAGGGAAATAAAGGTAGGACAAACTTTGAGCGGCCAAGAAATGACTATCGCGACAGAAACTCACAGTTCAATGACCAAAAGTTCAATGAAAGAAAACCGTTGAACCAAGGAAAAAGATGGTGTAAATGGTGCAAGAAGGATAACCATAACACCGAATTTTGTAGAAGGAAACCTTCAAACATTGCTGCAATGAAGTCGGGGACGCAAAGATTAAAGGTTATTCCTAAGGAGCAACAGGAACCTTATCACCCCCCAGTTTGTGAGGATGTTATTTGTAATGGGGTCACCATAAGGTGCCTTTATGATACAGGTTTGGATTATGATTCAGTTGTGAAGTCTAGCCTAGTGGACCCAAGTCAGTATACCACAGAAACAGTGGAAATACAAGGGGCGACTAAGGACATACCACTCATGACACTTCCCATCGCAAGGATAACGGTGAAAACTCGCTATGTGGAAGGAGAAATCAGAGCAGCAGTGATAGATGAACCAATCTACCCTCTGATATTGGGGTGTAGATACGTCTTCTTGGGGAATCCCGAGAAAAATGAATCCTGTGATCATGGCGACAGTGCAGACCAGGTCACAGAAGAAGGAGGAAGAAGGTGAACCTATAAATGCTCATCCAGAGGAGATGAGGAAGGCGCAGGCTGAGGATAGGACACTCAAGCCCTGTTTTAAAAAATTGCCCAAATGCCACACACCTCCGAGCAAGGGGGAATATTTCATGAAGAACAAACTCTTATACAGGAAGGCCGGAACTGGAAGAAGTTTTTAAGCTATTTCAAGCCAGGCACTTTCATTGTAGTCCGTACCATCCACAAGGGAACGGCCAGGTAGAGAGGTTCAACGGGACTCTCATTTCTATCCTGAGAAAGCTGGCACACGAAAAACCGGATCTGTGGGATCAATTCCTGCCCGCCGCATTGTTTGCGTACCGGGAGGTACCACATAGTTCAACCGGGATGGCTCCCACAACTCTGCTATTTGGGAGGCCAATAAAAGGTCCATTAGAAGCCCTATTAAGGACCTGGACAGATGAGAAGGCGGAAGAGACTGTTACCTCATCGTATCAATACGTGAACGAACTGACCACTCGTTTGAAAGCTGGATGGAAACTGGCAAATGATAATTTGAAGCAAGCCAGGAAGAAACATGCAGCATATTTTAATAGGAAGGCAAAGGACAGGGAACTGGCAGTCGGAGAGAAGGTGCTGCTTCTACTACCCGGAAGCCAGAATAAATTACAAATTGGTTGGCAAGGTCCATATACGGTTCTAGAGAAGGTGTCTAGAACAAACTATAAAATTGACAAAAAGGGGAAGGAGAAAGTTTATCATGTAAACCTGTTAAAGAAGTATCTGGATAGACCACTCCAGGAAAGCACCCCCTTATTGACCTTAGCTATTGCAACCCAGATGCAAAAAGAACCACTCACCTCACATGAATACCCATTACATCCTTGTGAAACCGCAGCACAGGTAAAAGTCAGTAAGCACCTGACTAAAAACCAGAGGGAGAGAGTTCAACAAGTTCTGGAGGAACATACAGATGTATTAACAGATAAACCAGGCCATACAAATTTGCTACAGTATGACATGAAACTGGTAGACTCAAACCCAATCTGTATGAGAGCCTATTCTATTCCGTTCGCGAAGGAGAAGGCATTGAAGGAAGAAATAGAGTATTTGTTGAAGGAGGGGATTATTTCGCACAGTGAATCATCTTTTAGTTCTAGTGTCGTTTTGTTGAGAAAACCGTCTGGGGAACACAGACTGTGCATAGATTACAGGAAACTGAATGCTGTCACAGAAGGACAAGTGGATCCATTACCAGACACAAAACAGTTATTTGCCAGACTGAACAAGGCAAAATACTTTTCAAAGGTGGATCTTAGTAAAGGCTATTACCAGATCCCAGTGAAGCCTGAAGTGAGACCTTATTTGGCTTTTAGCACTTCGGATGGACATTATGAATTCAATATGCTACCATTCGGACTGAAAAATGCTCCGAGTGTGTTTTCAAGGATGATGCGCAAATTGTTGGATCCCCTGAATAACCCATGTATCACAAATTTCATGGATGATATTCTCGTCGCCACCGAGACATTTGAAGAACACATTGAAGCTCTGGAGATGTTGTTTGATAGACTTCGGGAGGCGAACTTAACTGCTAGGCCAACAAAATGTTGTATTGGATGCAAAGAGTTGGAATTCTTGGGACACACTGTATATCAGGGTAATATGACCCCTGATCCTAAGAACTTGGAAAAACTGCAGAGAGCACCTAGGCCACAAACAAAAAAGGACGTGCGATCATTCGTGTCGTTATGCGGATTTTATCAGAAATACATCAAAAATTTTAACGCTATTTGTGCTCCTCTGACTGATCTGACTCGCAAGGGACTTCCAGATAAAATTATTTGGACTGCACAATGTGAACTAGCGTTCCAAGAGTTAAAGGAAAAACTCACTAGCAAGCCTATTCTCAAACTGCCTGATTTGACACAGGACTTTGTCTTAAGAACCGATGCAAGTAATGTAGGACTCGGAGGGGCTTTGTTGCAAAGGTCATCCTCACCTGATGGGGAACTTAAACCAGTCGCTTATGCAAGCCGCAAATTGAATAAGGCGGAACAAGGATACTCCACAAGCGAAAAAGAATGTTTAGCATTAATCTGGGCAATAAAGAAGTTTCAAATCTATCTGTATGGTAGGACTTTTGTGGTGGAGACGGACCATCAGCCTCTCGTGTTCTTGTCTCAGGCTAAGCATGAAAACGCAAGATTGCTGAGGTGGTCTTTGTTGCTTCAACCTTATCAGTTTAGTATCCAATACATCCCAGGCAAATTGAATGTCGGTGCAGATTTCCTCAGTCGGCACCCCTGTGATCAAAATTAGAGTAGTGGCAGACGTGAGGAGTAATTTTACCTATGTGTATCGCTGGTTTTGGAACTTGCCATAGGCATGTTTTCAAGTGGGGAGATGTGTAGTGAAATTGACAGAGATAAAACGGTAAAATAACTCCAAAGATAACATTTAAGGATAAAAACATAATGCGTAGGCTGCGAATAGTACATGATCGCCTAGACCGCGGGTCATCATCCTCCATAATAATTGACTTGCTAGACAGGAGGGGAACGGCGGATCAAAAAGGAAAAAAATATGACTGGAAAGATTGCGTGAGACTAGAAAGGCTAAGGAGACGCAATTGGGGGGGAAACGGAGAAAAGTCACGTTTCCCAAGTTGACATAAAAAGTAAGCAACTCGACAGAAGGGACCATAGATATGTTACGCCACAGTCATTTATTGGACGCTTTTGCAATACCAAGCCCTTGATTTGAATTCAGCGGCTAAAACGCAGATGTTTGGAATATTACAAAATTTAAAAAGTACTTTTTTTCTTAATATTAATGTTAGGAATATAAAAATTAGCTGGCCGGATGGCCTATTCTGAGCAGTGAACTAATATGTTCTTAATTTTACAGACGGATAGATAATATTGAAGATAATGACAAAAGACAGTGTTGTTTACATCATCGACAGACTGTATTGAATCTAAAAGTGTCACTATTTGCACACAAAAACACGACCTCGAGACGCAGGTGTTCAAATCTACTTGGTATGGAGGAGAGGGGATATTGTGGTAGCTGTGTCTAAAAATAACTTTTAACGACAAAATTTTGGAGGGGAGAGAAAGGTTGGTTCAAAAATCGGGTACATTTTTGTAGAAACACAAGTAGAGACGGACAGACTAACAGATAACCATCCATACTTGACTGAAGCATGACTGAAATGACTTTAGTGTAGGAAATTTGAAATTCAAATAAACCTAGGCAGTGATTGGCCACAGACAAGCATATTGTCGGCGCTTAGACGCGGATTTGGGGTCATTTCTCAATAGTTGTTCAGTGATAGACACAGATTTTAAAGTGTGGTGATTTCCATATGAAAGAAAGTGTAAGAAGTTTAGGGACGCCATACTATAGCCAGCAGCTCAGCTGAGTTTTGCTAGCAATTCTGTGTTATTTATTCATAATCTGGTAAGATTGAAATTATTTCCTTATATATTTTGAATATTGTTTCATGTTTGAGTGATTTGATACTGCCATATCGAAATCTAGCCTTACAAACAAGTAGGGATTTGCTCTAGACCCCCCGCCCAAGTCAGGGTCTAGGGACCAACAATGTACATAAACTCCAGCAAGGGTTAGGCAAGACAGATCGGGTGTTGAGAATAATGAAACATATTACCTATCCTCTTTTAGGGCAGACAACTAATAAATAATTTTCAGAACCTATAGTCTGGGAGGATCTATCTGATGTAAACCCACCATGGTAAATGTGCTGTTTGGTCAGAGAGATCTGACCTGTCTGTATGATGTGGTTGTTGTGTCCAGACGTGGGTAGAGAATAGATTTTGACACATGGCCCATACTTTGATTGCAGAGCTGTGAGTTTCTGTTGTCAACAAAGCAGTGTCTATTCAGTTGGTGACTTTACTCGAGTGTATCTGTGCAGTACTTGTGACAGAGACCACCATTATTGCCCGCCAGCACGGAGAGGTGGGACCACAAGATTTCAGCACCAGAGCTACAACTACAAGATGAGTGAGCCTCTGGTCTGCTGGATATTCACCAACGCAGTTTAGTTAATAATACCCCCATAAAAATTCCCACCATTTTCTGGACACTGTGTAGTCAATATAGACAGGAGTGATGAGGCCACCCCAACAGCACAAACATTAAGTATCCTCCCAAGTAGATGACTACTAGAACATTTTAATAAAACTAACTAGTATAGTACATATATATGTACACTATTGCATTTATGATATAATATTCCATGCATTTCTTTCATAATCTCTAAATCCTTTTAAGTTCTGGTCAACCTAAAAATTGATCCAGAACAAAATAAATGTAATATAATTCTAACAAAAATTTTACACACGTGAGTTAGTTCAGTGTATTTTAACATTTGTTAATATTATTAGTCTTGTTAAATATCTGTGGGTATATCTATAACCTATTACACCACACTACATATCATAACCCTAGACACTTTACGTAGCCACATTCATTAAAAAAAAAATTAAGTGTGAGGTCGTAGTGGTAGCAAGAAAGGCCTTCTGACAATTCACAACTACATTTTATCTCAGGAGCCTTCACAGCTGGCCTCATACAATTACATTTAGTAATATCACCATCATACAATACCATCAAACACCACTACAATGTCCTTGACGAAGGTACTGGTGTCGTAATGTTGAGCGTTTCATTGTCTTTTGTTTTAGAAATAAATTAAAAAAAACCCGAGACCTGTGCGTAGTCAATAAATAAACACTTATAGTTAAATATCACTTACTTGCATCATACATAGATACATAAGCACACTTTACGCATGCAAACAATCCTCATACGTTTTTACACCCGCATCTAGATACATTCACCATAAACCCACTTTTATTAAACGTGAGCTCTCAAATTCAGTTTTCTGCCAGACAGTATTACTCACGCCAATAAAGATTCCCCTTAACCATTACACTTTCATCATTTAACTTTGCCAGTCCGCGGGGAAGAAGCCTAGCCAATCATCCTGACCCCTGAACAAAACTAATCGAGCCCGTCTCGAATTCAGTCACTGCCTGCTTTTTGGACAACCTAAATCTCATCAGACTATATTTGGCAGCAGAGTGGTAAAATCTGGATCTATCACTACCTCTGCTGTCCCTCTCTGTCCACAAACTGGCAAGCTAGCAGCTTTGCGAGATTTTCAGCCCAACTTTGAAGGACTGTATTTGAATTTATTGGATATTACCTTTAAGTACCCTGCGTTGCTCGGTTTCTAATAACATTTTATAGAAACATACAGCATCACGATTTATGAAATTATAAAAATCAAAACACGATATTTTTTTAAAACTCATATTGTTTATTCTTTTAATTCACAGAAGAAGAATAATATTTTTTGTCACACTGTTTTTGGTTTACTTCTTGCTACTTGTTACAATTATTATGTAAGACGATTAATATTCGTATTCTCCTTGATAACTGTTGAAAACGTGTTTTTTGTAAGTCTTGAACAATGCGATGGAAATAAAATCAGACTGATTTGTAGGATCTATAGGAACATTTTTTTTCTCAGCAGGCACATCAAGAAAGATGAGATCACCATTTCTGATCAGGTTCAGAAAGTTGTATGCCAGTCTTTGACTATATGCTAAGAGAGGGTCATTAGTTTTAAAAAACTTTCAAGATGAACAACATTGTAGTCTATTCCCACAAAATGTCTCTATCACGTATCTTAGAACCAGCTCCAGGAGGCGCTTATAGGTCAGGGGCGGGTGACAATTTCTTTTTAACCTGGTTATTTCTGTGGCAATAATCGATAGAAATGGCCAGAATGTTAATTAAAAAACATTCTGTAAATAAACCTACTTCAGAAATCTAACAAAACTCTTTGTCAAATATATATTATATACGAGTTTTCAATGTACGAGTCTTACAACGCATACGTTAGGTAACCATTGCCATAGTTTTGAATATGTGCCTCAGATACCAGAAGTTAGTTTTCATGTATGTATATAAGCGTGGAGAGAAACATTGAAATACAACAACTACTATAGAAAATAGCAATACTGTACATTAAACCAACAATCTCCATCAAGAAGCAGAGTACATTCAGAATACAAATAAGTAGTTCTATTCAATAAGCTGCAAGTTAATTAATAGCTCGTTGATTTCTAATTATCCCAGAACCATAACTGCTGTACCAACAATGTTCATTCCAGTAATAGAAAACAGAAAACGTTCATTTTGAACAAAGACATCTACACTAAAAATATATATCAATTCAAGTCTGACTCGGCTATGTGAAGCTTATGAACTTGATTTGTCAACAGAAATAGTTAGGTAGATCACAAGTCTGACTCGGCTATGTGAAGCTTATGAACTTGATTTGTCAACAGAAATAGTTAGGTAGATCACAAGTCTGACTCGGCTATGTGAAGCTTATGAACTTGATTTGTCAACAGAAATAGTTAGGTAGATCACAAGTCTGACTCGGCTATGTGAAGCTTATGAACTTGATTTGTCAACAGAAATAGTTAGGTAGATCACAAGTCTGACTCGCTATGTGAAGCTTATGAACTTGATTTGTCAACAGAAATAGTTAGGTAGATCACAAGTCTGACTCGGCTATGTGAAGCTTATGAACTTGATTTGTCAACAGAAATAGTTAGGTAGATCACAAGTCTGACTCGGCTATGTGAAGCTTATGAACTTGATTTGTCAACAAGAAATAGTTAGGTAGATCACAAAGTTTGTCACTGATCTCGGGCTATGTGAAGCTTATGAACTTGATTTGTCAACAGAAATAGTTAGGTAGATCACAAGTCTGACTCGGCTATGTGAAGCTTATGAACTTGATTTGTCAACAGAAATAGTTAGGTAGATCACAAGTCTGACTCGGCTATGGTATCATTATGAACTTGATTTGTCAACAGAAATAGTTAGGTAGATCACAAGTCTGACTCGGCTATGTGAAGCTTATGAACTTGATTTGTCAACAGAAATAGTTAGGTAGATCACAAGTCTGACTCGGCTATGTGAAGCTTATGAACTTGATTTGTCAACAGAAATAGTTAGGTAGATCACAAGTCTGACTCGGCTATGTGAAGCTTATGAAACTTGATTTGTCAACAGAAATAGTTAGGTAGATCACAAGATCACATGTGAAGCTTATGAGCTTTGATTTGTCAACAGAAATAAGTTAGGTAGATCACAAGGCTCGGGCTATGTGAAGCTTATGAACCTTGATTTGTCAACAGAAATAGTTAGGTAGATCACAAGTCTGACTCGGCTATGTGAAGCTTATGAACTTGATTTGTCAACAGAAATAGTTAGGTAGATCACAAGTCTGACTCGGCTATGTGAAGCTTATGAACTTGATTTGTCAACAGAAATAGTTAGGTAGATCACAAGTCTGACTCGGCTATGTGATGCTTATGAACTTGATTTTGTCTAGTTAGGTATTCATCAAGTCTCGGCTATGTGAACATGAAATGATTTGTTACAACAGAAATATAATAGGTAGATCACAAGTCTGACTCGGCTATGTGAAGCTTATGAACTTTGATTTGTCAACAGAAATAGTTAGGTAGATCACAAGTTCTGACTCGGCTATGTGAAAGCTTATGAAACTTGAATTTTTTGTCAACAGAAATAGTTAGGTAGATCACAAGTCTGACTCGGCTATGTGAAGCTTATGAACTTGATTTTGTCAACAGAAATAGTTAGGTAGATCACAAGTCTGACTCGTTTAATGAAACTGTTTTGTCAACATAAAATAGTTTAGGTAGATCACAAGTCTGACTCGGCTATGTGAAAGCTTATGAACTTGATTTTGTCAACAGAAATAGTTAGGTAGATCACAAGTCTGACTCGGCTATGTGAAGCTTATGAACTTGATTTGTCAACAGAAATAGTTAGGTAGATCACAAGTCTGACTCGGCTATGTGAAGCTTATGAACTTGATTTGTCAACAGAAATAGTTAGGTAGATCACAAGTCTGACTCGGCTATGTGAAGCTTATGAACTTGATTTGTCAACAGAAAATAGTTAGGTAGATCACAAGTCTGACTCGGCTATGTGAAGTCTGACTCGGCTATGTGAAGCTTATGAACTTGATTTGTCAACAGAAATAGTTAGGTAGATCACAAGTCTGACTCGGCTATGTGAAGCTTATGAACTTGATTTGTCAACAGAAATAGTTAGGTAGATCACAAGTCTGATATATGGAAGTGAGTCATGGACAATTAGTAAGCAAGTAGGACAAGAGATGTGGTTTGACAGACGTTGGTTAAAAATACCATGGGCAGATAACAAAGAGTAATGAGGATGTCCTGAGTTGACAACAGAGAATTGGCTTGAAAAATCTGGGAACGTTAATCTGGAAGAAAGGAAGTATTAAGAAAATGTATGAATGGAAAGAACTGTAGTTGCAGCGATGGGCTGTAAGAGCCAAAAAGCTGATGATGAAGTGTATTAATTGTACAAGACCACAGTACAATGTATGGGTCTGCTAGCAGCCAGAATCTGGGATAAAGAAATGTTAGAGAATTTTCAACTCAGATATAACGTTATTCCTGTTTCATGGCTCTGAAACAGGGTGAATAGCAGGTGAGAACAAATACACGCCCATATCACGCCGTCGGAGGTAGGGGTTCAAATATAATCAAGGAAAATGCCCTAGGGCCTTAGATATCGTTCAGTGAATAGATCTTAGAACTTAGACACAGATAATGAATGGTCAAATAAACATGAGTTGGCCGCTGTTGTTAGACGGGAACAAGTAAAGATGAAGTATTACTTATCCAAAAATAACAATCAGACCATCTGATAGCTCAGATGAAGCCCCGGCCAGTTGTGTGGTCCCTCATAGTTTGCAAAGAGGGAGGAAAAGAGCGCTTTTCATGGATCCTTGGCTGAGGTAAGGCCCTAGGCCAAATGACCCTACTGCTCCCCCCTCCCCCTGCTCCCGTAGGGTCTCATGACCAATGTTTACGATCAGGAGAACACACACTTGTTTTTTTTTCTAGAACGCCAATGGTCTTACATCAACTCAGAGCCTTTTCGACTTCCCTACCCCGCCCCCGATTACTTTCGCGCGTTTACCCTTGACTAAAAGGAGACAACAAGAGTAGGCTACCCTTTACTTCGTGACCCAGCTTGTCGATAATTCGATTTCATCATTGTATTTTCTTTGGCGCGAGATTATTGGAAATCAAACAGAACTACTCGATTCAACATCAGTACGTTATTTGAATATCTTTGTGGCTTTCACAAATGAAAGCCACACCGCCGGGCAGCGCCACTAATACACACAAACATCAATAACGTACAGGACATCTATTTTTATATTGTGTTACTTATATAATCAACTCTTTCTCTGTTACAAGAATACAGTTTATAGATGAGATTTTTCAGGGTTCCCTTTATGCCACGACACGTATGGAGCTTTCAGATGTCAAAATTTACGCTCAGTTGGTCTTATCACATTGTCAAATGTTGCTAACAATATTTCCGCGCTGAGACGTAAACGGACCAATTTGTTTTTACTGAAGAACAGTAGGGTCTTGCTAAGACAAAGGTCTACAGAAAATATTTCCAGAAATTAATTAGGGATAGAGTCTTGAAAGTAATGAATGAAATTAATGCGGTGTTTTATATATTACATCTACGCACTTGTCAAAAATTGAAACTATGTCATAAATTATGAAAACGCCTGTTTGGTCCTTTCCTTTCTGTTTTGTTCATGTGTCCCTGACGAAGGTCTTGTGACCGTAACTTAGGTTTTTCCTTGTCTTTTTTCCTAGTAAGACGTATTACTTCCTCCTCCCTCCCCCACAGTTCTAATAAAAAGCAAGGGCAGTACTGATAAACAAGCACATTGAGTACTTCCAACAGATGCTGTAGAAGGATACAATATATACAGCGCCCAAGATGTTTTTTCCCCATTTTATTTCTGAAAGATCATCTGAGCTTTATACATTTGTCGCAGTTCAAATCTTTGACCTCAGAATATGTTCCATTTGTTGTAGAGAGCTGAAACTTTGCTCGCAGCTCTCTCTTGGTACAGTTTGTATCTTAACTAAAGGAATGTGAAATAAAGTGGATATAACTCCATTAAAGTAAAGGCGTTAATAGATTGGACATAAAGATGATCAGATATTGTGCTGCACTCCCAATTATCATATTAGATTATAATGATTGAGCTGTTAGTCTCATCTGAATCCGGATGAAATGAGTAGCACGCTTCCAAATTACATTTGTTTTTAAACGAACAAGAAAAATTAAACAGAAAATTACAAAGTAAAGACGTAATGCAGGCTCAGTTCAATGTCTTGGCAAACTTGACCCTGTAATGATAGAGTACCTTAATCGTGATGTAAAGGACGTCAAGATGCACTATTATGGCAAAAAGATTCAAAACGAGTTTATCAGTTTACTTGGAATCGAGGTTCGAAATATGATTTTATGGAAGATCAAAATGGTCACATACTTCTCTTTCAAACAGGACTGAATTTCTGACATTAGTCATTATGAGTACCTATCTTTCACGTTGCGTTTGCTTGACACTGAAGATAAAGAATTCAATGTGCGGGAGTTTTGCTTACAAGCCGGTGAGTGACTTTTCTGGTAAAAACTGGCCTGTTGCCTGATAACCTAGTGAAGGTCTATGATGAGGACATGAACAACGCAGTACAGCTGGAGAGGGTTTCCATCACGAGATATAACAGCACCTTGAACAAATCCCTGGGACGACTCTGTTTACAACTGTCTCAAGCTAGTTGACTTTATAAAACCAGAACAACGAGTAATTTGATAATTTCAACCTAGGTTCTATAAAACACCAAGTCGCAGACGACACTTGAGAGCCAGAAACTAAGTCAGCTCATTGTAATTTAAGTGCCAGAGAGCTATAAAGACTGAAACACTTGTCTGACCGGTTACCACTTCTGATGGTCAGATCGTCTCATGTTTTAATGCTGTGTTTCTTATTATTAACAAATAACTCGTGTAACTCTGTCAAACAACTCTCAAAATTCCATAAAGATAAAAAAATACATTAAAAATGGAAGTAATGAAAAATGTGTAATAATGTGAAACCGAATAATCAAACTTGTCGATCAATTACCCTCTCGGAAACACCATTGTAAACAAATTCATCAGAAGATGTGATGCCTTCTTGCCTGTTCAACGCTCATTGATCCTGTTCTCATTCAAAATATCCTCACATACGCGTGTTGGCCTCTAACAGAATAAGTTCTGTACAAGACTTGAAAGCTAATGAATGTTTCTCAGCTCCATGTGGCAAAGCGCAAGCATGTTTCTGTCTCATTAAAAAAAGTTAATTACTGCAGAAGTCCATCCCTCACTTTCTCCATAATGGCGTACAAAACTTGTTTCCCGGCGAACAGTCATTAGAATGTTATTTTTGATTGCCAGGTGTTCTGGAATGGCTCTGATCGTATGTGACTGACGCCCAGTATTAGTCCTTGCCTACTAGATTGTATCTTGTTCTATTTCCTGCATAGTAGAGGATACAATTTCACTCGAATATTGCCAATGGCTACTGTTGCCGCACATGCAGGGAGTCGGGCCCTTGAGGAGTAAAGAAAACACACAGACACAAACAAAGAAGTGTTTGAGGTTGGTAACCTTATACAGACACGTAGAAGAATTTTCCAGAAGATTATTACAGAAAGTAGCTGGAGCAGAAGTGACTAAGCCCTTAAAGTACATGCTTCCTGCTTCGATTCCAGCGTTAGTATCGTGACACGCATGCTCCATAAGAAGCTGTAACATGGGTACAGACCGTTTGCACTATTAAAAGAAAAGGGCAGAAGACACAAGGGAATCTGGTCACCCAACGTTTCGATGCTGGGACCTAGACATGCAAGTCCCTGACCAACGGTTCACTCCGCTACAGGCACAATCTGCCATCCATCTACGTGACAACTTTTTTCTACATAGAAAAATGTTTAATAAACCCACAGGGTCTTGTTAGGAGAAAACGTATATTATACTGTTACCCACACGTAGCATTCTCGTGGGGCCACTTTAATATAAGATGTGTAGAGGTAACCTCATTTGTAAACAGCAAATTGATTATTGAGCTTTTCAGAGTCAGCTAATGATTCATTATACACATGCTTCAGTCCCACCAACGGTGACTTTGTGTTTTTTTAGCGTTAGAAAAGACTTTGTCTCGTAGTTTACAAGTGGCCGTTATCGATATAAAGAGAGGTAAAATCGAGATACAATGGCCATCAGAATTAATTATAGAGAATCAGTCAACCATGGCATAAGGAACACACAGTCTCATACAGCACAACCGTACTATATACGAGTATTTTAAGCCACTCATGTCTGTTGTTTTTCTGTTGTCTGGTGTTCTACTTCTTTATTTCCTGCGAGTGCCTGATAACATACCTTTATATTTGTTTCATATTAATTTACCATCTGTACAACATCCTGCAAATCGGACAGACATATATGTGCCCATGTGTGACAGACATATATGTGCCCATGTGTGACAGACATATATGTGCCCATGTGTGACAGACATATATGTGCCCATGTGTGACAGACATATATGTGCCCATGTGTGACAGACATATATGTGCCCATGTGTGACAGACATATATGTGCCCATGTGTGACAGACAGACATATATGTGCCCATGTGGGGAGGACAGACATATATGTGCCCATGTCACAAAGACAAACAAACAGTCAAACATGTGGTACACAACTGCTGGCTGCACGAGAGGAGCAATGAGGCAGCATGACTTTCTCTAACTCAGCTAAGGCAGAAACTGTACGATGACGAGAGAAGCATGAGACGACTAGCCAGCTTTATAAGGGAGATAAATTGGGTATTTGAGAGCGAACGACGTAGACGAAGAAATAAAACCATTTTTTATAGTTAAAAGTCATTCACATGTAAAAAAAAAAAAATTACTTTACATACTGTAACCTTTTGTTGCCATGTTAACACTTTACGTCGTCTGTGTCATACATTTGTGGTAAATTTTCGTCTCATCAACGAGCTACAAATAGTTCAATAATCAAAATATATCTCCCACAGTCAGGTCTTTGAAACATCATCATTATCATCTTCATTATTATCAACATTACCCTTTTGCTCCCCACGGTGCACAGCCTTAAAAAAATTCAAGCCACGCCCTCATGTTCTGTGTCATCAGCTCAAGGTCATTGCATGTCTTCCTCATTATTGTCATTTCTGTCTCCACTTGTCTTCTCCGTTTAACTACACATAAACAGAGCTATTCAATAATAATAAGAGGAATTTCGCTGACTTAACTCAGCTGGGGGCTTGACTGAGCTAACAATATTATAAGATAACCCTATCCTTCACAAAAGTTGACGGCAGATACTAGAGTTAACATTTGCTCAGCCTCATGCAGCATTGTTATCGCTTTCTGAATATCTAGTGGAAACACCCTTCAGGTAGAAGCATCATTATCCTTCTATCTACAACTCTGCCAAGATAATCTTGTGCAAAGGTAGACACCTTTGAAGACCCACATTAGATACTCTTGAGTTTTGGCCACTGTTGAACCACTACTGCAGAGCTAAGGGGAGGCAACCCGTGACACCTCTGTTTGTCTCTCTCTTACCCTCAGTCTGTCTCCCTCTCTCAGTCTGTGTTTTACTCTCTGTCTCTTACCCTCTGTATGTCTTTTACCCTCTGTCTCTTTCTTATCCTCTCCCTGTCTGTCTCTTACCCTCTGTCTGTCTCTCTCTTACCCTCTGTCTGTCTGTCTCTCATACTCTGTCTGTCTGTCTCTCTGTCTGTCTGTGTCTCCCCTTCTTTGAATCGAATGTCCTCATTGTCACCAGATTCTCTCATCTGTCTTTTCTCCTGACGGGACTAAAATTGGCTGCCTACGCCACTGGGTATTGAGTAATGTATGACTTTCTTGTATGTCTCTTAGGACTATCTAGTTTGACCTTCTACCTGTACCAGGTCTGAGGACACGTTGTAAGAATACTACTATCGCTCACTCAGGTATATCGCCCGAGGCGTTAGCCGTTCTGATGGTCCTGGGTTCGATTCTCCGGTAAGCCTCTCACTTCTTTTGTTTTTATCTTGTCTAGTTTTCTACTTCTGTATTTCTTACGAGTGCATGAAACATACCTGTATGTGCGTAATATTTATTTATTACTTTTTCCAGGCCTCAAGCTTCCCCTCTTTATTTGTTTATATAAGGTTGTACATAGGCTGCCAACCTCCTCATGTGAAATAGACTGCTACAGAAACCGTAACTACATACTTTGGTGTGGATTTCCCGCGATGGGAGGAGCTGCAAGGATGGCAACATGAGATAAGTTAGAAGACAGAATACGAAGACGTCTTCCGTTGCATTCTTCTTAGAAATGACATCTCTGTCGCCTCCAGTTATCTTTCTATCCGTTTGCTTATTGTCCATGTCTCAAATGCATAAAGTAGTATAGGAAGTCTACAGCATAAAACATTATCTTCCTCACAATTCTTTTTAACTTTTACCGCTAAGAATGTGTTTCAGGAAACAGTGTATCGTAAATGAATTAATATTCGTAAATGTGAGCGATTATAGCCAACATACACAAGAGTTTATGGCTCTGGTAATGATGGCTTGAAAATTATGGACCAGCGGGGATAATCTAAGTCTAGTTTACCCCCATTCTGTAGGTGCTGACGGTTCTCGTGCCTTACCGATATAATGAGCTAAGACGGTTTGGGGGAGCGTTAGCTCCTGCATGTTTAACGAAAACGAGAACGTAATGCAAGAGAGGCCAGGCACAATTATTCCAGCTATACGAGTTAAGCTGCAACCAGACAACAAACCTAGCTGAGGAAAAAAGACGTTACAGAAACTGGAAATGAAAAAAACTACTAGCCAATAATTTGAAGAATCATAAGAAAAGAGAAATATGGCAAGATAATGAAAGCCAAGGGGGGCTGTAGTGGGTTTGATATTATTGTATGGTGGTGATATTTCTAAGTGTGATGCATGAGGTCAGCTGTGAAGGCTCCTGAGATAAAATGTAGCTGTGAATTGTCAGAAGGCCCTTCTTGCTACCACTACGACCTCACACCTATCTTTTTTTACTAATGAATATGGCTACGTTAAATGTCTAGGGTAATGATGTGTAATGTGTTGTGGTAGTTTTCAGACACACACACAGATATTTACTAAGTCTAATAATATTAATAAAAGGTTATAATACACGGAACTAACTCAGTTGCGTAAAATTTTTATAGTAATTTTCTTACATTTATTTGTTCTGGACCAAGGTTTTATTTTGGCCAGAACATATGAAAGGTTTAGAAATTATGAAAAAATGCATGAATATTACATAATAAATGCAAGATGTGTACATATATATGTTACTAGACTAGTTAATATTATTACTGGTTATAGTAGTAATCTATTGTGGGAGAACTTTTAATGGATGTGCTGTTGGGGTGGCCTCATCACTCCCTGTCTATGGCGATTACACATTGTCCAGTTAATTGATGGAATTTTTATGGGTGTGTTAGGAAATAAGTTGAGTTGGTGAACTCTCAGCAGACCAGGCGCTCACGTAACTTGAAGGTGTAGCTCTGGTGCTGAGATCTGGTGGCCCCACCTCTCCGTGCTTGGGGGCAATATCAGAAATATGGTGGCCCCACCTCTCCGTGCTTGGGGGCTATATCAGAAATATGGTGGCCCCACCTCTCCGTGCTTGGGGGCTATAATAGGCTGCTCTGACCAAATGTTACTGCACGGGTCCACTCTGGTAAAATTCAACAACTCATTTGACACCGCATTGGTGCCAACTGAAACTCACAGTTATGCAATCAAAGTATTAGTCATGTGTCAGAATTCCATCCTCTAACCATTTCTGGACACAACACTACACAACAACCACACCACATAGACCGGTCAGATCTTTCTGACCAAACAACACATCTTACCAAGTTGGTTTCACATAGGATAAGTTCTCCCAGACTACAGATTCTGAAATATGTTCATTAGTTTCCTGCCATAAAATAGGATAGGTGATATGTTTCACTGATCTCAACACTTGATCTGTCCTTCCTAATCCTTGCTGGAGTTTATGTATTTTATTTGTCTCTAGACCCTGAACTGGGGCGGGGGTCTAGAGCGAACCCTTACTTGTTGTAAGGAACAGATTATGCTATTGCAGTATCAAATCACTCGAACCTTAAACAAATATTAAAATGTACAAAGAAATAATTTCAGTCTTACCAGAATTATGAATATAGTACACAGTTAAATAAATGCTAGCAAAACTCAGCTGAGCTGCTGGCCTGTCGTGGAATATTCTAATCCACATATATAAATTATCAAGTAAATATAAAGCCTAATAAATACATATAATAAATAAAGGAAGAAGAATGGTAAAGAACAGTGCTGTCACAATGACTGTACTCGAAATCCCCTTGTTTTCTACTGCGTATGCAAATTGTAACGTTTCACGTTGATATTAAAGGCCTTCTGCAACATACACGCGTTTCCCAAACACACAATAAAATGTGCTGCCTTTCTAAGAAAAACCTTGAAATATGCAAGTTGACCTAAATTTTAAATTCCATTCATGTCTTTTTTTCTACACTATGTTACCAAGATCAAAAGACAGATGGACAAAAGGATAGCGAGAAGGGAGAGGCAGAAAGCCGAACACTAAACACGCTTCGCGCGATACACAATAGGTTTTAAAATCATAAAAAACGCTTATTAGGAAAGATAACATTATATGGGTTTACGTTTGAAAACATTACAGTACCCAGACAGCACATCTTCGAAACAGGAGGTAGAAAATACATATTTTGAACGCAGCCACGTAGCTCTTTTAAATTTGGATATTTGGGTTCCTTAGGGCTTGCTGACAAAGAATATGTAAAACGTTACGCAAATAGTCAGGAATTAATAAATTATAACCAAAATAAAATAGTGGGGATGCCTGACAGCATGGAATCATTTCTGCTCATAAAATTTTTTTATAACGTGTTTGAAAAAAATCTTACGTTACAGAATTAGCCCTACCATGTAAACTCCAAATTGATTGGAGCGCAACAAATGAAAGACTAACCACGATTGGTCGGGCTATAAATACTATCTTTCGTTGTTAGGGGAGACGTGAAAAGGTAACATTTTTTCAAACACTTGTCGAAACGGGGCCTCATTGGCTAGACTCGCTGATATACTCACTTAGGAGCGTTAGTTCGAGACCACTAGTGCAAATAATCTTGATAAAGCAACAGTGCGTTGAAGCCAGCTCATATTTGTGTTAAATAAAAGCCTGGAACATAAGCAGATGGGAATTTGTGCCAGTAATTGTGCCAGAATTCATTGCTAATCAACGTATCTGTGTTTATTTCCATGAAATTGTGGTAAGCTTGAACCATTCAGTATCTTTTAATGAAAACTGAATGTAAATTGTTAATTTATGCCTGTATATATATGTGTAGTTCAGTGGCAAACAGGAGATAAAGCCTATAATGCTCCAGCCTGAACAGAGGGTGTCGGAGGGAAGTAAAACGGCATGGAATGGCCAAATAGTACACTGACACCTGGATGATTGATTAGACAGAAATAATGCTGGAAGTGCAGAGGCGTGGTAACCATTAAGGAGGTAAATACTGGTATAAAGTATTTCAGATGAAGCTGACAGTTGGCCTAACGCTCTGAACTCAATGTTTGTGTTGTATTGTGCTCTAAAAAAAAGGTACATCCTTCTTGTTTTCAGGGACCGTGGTCTTGATGGTACTGAGCAGCACCTGGTCAGAGCTTTGCTGAATCCAGAGTCGGACAGCATACTCCTTGGTCCATTTAGCTTTCAGTGAGGTGTCTCCAGAGCCCAGAGGAGAATTCGAGCAGAGGAGTCCTTCCCTGCCGCCATCACGCAAGATAAGCTGATTTGGCCAGCTGAGCTCAACATTATGTCCCCTCATCTTGAAATGACTTTGTAAAAATAACATTCAGAGGGGAATTTAATTGTCTTAATATCAGGAACTGAGAACATCTCCAATACTAGTCCCAAAAGACAAACTATTGAAGTCATGATGACAAATACCAACAGAGCTTGAACAAAACAAAACCAGTATTACCTCATATTACCACTACACAACTGACACACATAGGATATTTTAATAATATATGTCACTACAATATTCATATTGATAAAGTCTGTACATATACTTGTAATTAAAATTGATTGTGATTCCTGGTTCCTTTGTATTTGAATCAGGACACATATACCTTTATGATAACCATGAATACATATTGTTATTTGAAAAGTTATCAGTGACTCCTTAAGATATTCTCATAGAGTGTTATATGTATGTGAGTGTCACAGTGTTGTCAAGAGTAGTGGATTAAATTAAATTGTTTATCTGTCTGTTGTTGTGACTTACACTTTATCATACACATACCCTAGACACATAACGTAGTCATCACACTATTCCAGAATAATTCTGACTGAGATATATAGATATGTGGTAGCAAGTAAGGTTATCTATAATACACTACTCTTAATAGATATAGATACCTTCACAGCTGATCTCAGTCAGTACACTAAGTCCCCTATAAATATTTATAACATCCCACTTCACCACATGGCCTTATGATGGCGTCCCTCTAAATACTTCAATAGCTTCTGAGAATTACACCACTTAATAATTCACTGTGTCTACCAGGACAACTTATACTGAATGGCACAAAATGCGCGTCTGAGCGCCGATAATATCTTCATTTAGGGCCAATCACTGCCTTTTCTTTTTTCAAATTCAAATATCCTACCAAAAGTCATTTCAGTCAGACCTCAGTCAAGTATGCCTTATTGTCTGTTGGTCCGTCCGTCTCTACTTGCGTTTCACAAAAAAAACACACTTGTTTTTTGAACCAACCCTGCCTTCCCCTACACAATTTCGCCTTTAAAGTTATTTTTAGCCACAATTCACCATCCCACCCCGTCTCTTCATTCCACTAGATTTTAGCACTTGCGTCTTCAAGGCCACAACTTTTTGAAAATTAGTGACATGTTTTATCCCAATGCAGACGTTCGCTGATATGAACAACACAGTCTTTTGTCAATATCTTTCGTATTATCTGTCCGTCTGTATAAATGAAAGCATATTATTTCACTGCTCAAGATGGGCCATCCGGCCAGCTAGGTTTTATATTCCTAAAATTATTATTAAGAAAAGTTACTTTTCAAATATTTTCTAGAATTTTCTGGAATGCGCTCATCACTGCATTCAAATAAACGGGCTAAGTTATAGCAAAAGCGTCCAATAAATGACTGTGGCGTATAATATCCAAGGTCCCTTTTGTCGATTTCTTTACTTTATATCAACTTGGGGGACGTGACTTTTTCCTCCTTTCCCCACCAATTTGCGTCCTTTTGCCTCGCTAGTTTCAAGCACGCGTTCAGTCAGATTTTTCCTTTTGATCGTTTTGCCTTCAAGTCTAACAATTTAATTTCCATGGCGGGGGATGACCCGCGGCGTGGGCGATCATGTATTCTAGCAGTTTACGCATTCGTTTTATCCCTACGTTGTATCATTGGAGATATTTTAACGTTGCATCACGGTTAATTTTGTGACAGCGGCTCCAATGCTTTTTGTCTTGGTGGGATATAATCGTATATAATTTTGTAAATACATGTGTGCTTTCGTGCGCGAGCATTTAACATAACAATAGTTTAAGATAACAATATCGTACAAAGCAAAAAACAGTACACGTTATTTAGTGTAAAAATTAAACTAACACAATACAATTTATTGTTATATGTTGACCAATTGATAAATTAAAATTAATAAGAACGTTGTAATTTACTGAAGTTAATTACCTGTTATAAAGTGTATATTTTTTAAGCATCTGTTAGCTCATGTTTAAAAAGAACAATCACTCTTATGTTATTTAGTCTTTCAAAATACTTACGGACTTAATTATGTTGAAGCCTAGGATAGATTTTATTAGTGCGTTCTCTGTGGATAGGATTGAGAGGGCACAAAACCGGTCTTCGCTTATCGAGCTTCTTAGGTAAGTTTTTACATGCTTCAGTGTAGAGAAACACTTTTCTAAGAATAGACAACTCTAGTTATGCTGGGACATCCAAAGGCATCCACAATGGAGTATTCTGCGCATGCGGATAAATTCATATTTTCCCAGCGTTGCGACGTCTATATTTGCAAAACCTAAACTACATCAATACATTTTTTTCGCATTCTTGGGGATGACTGACAGTCATTAAGTGCATTAAGAATGTGGAAATTGGAGAGATTTGCGAGAGAAGGGATCGGAAAGACAGGAAAATTCAACGTAGAACCCTACATGTTTCTTTTTGGGTGTGGTTTGTTTGCTCGTTAGTTTTGTTTTTTAATTTACGAAGACTTGTTATGTGTTCTATTAAAGAATGAAAAAACGTTTTTTTATTTGTTTTAAGCCACGGTGGGGATGAACCCAAAATCACCTCTCTGTACACACCACCACTGGACAGGAATTAAGAGTAACGAGTTAATGTAACAACTATAGTTTGTTGGAAGAATACATGTTTGGGGGTGTTCAGTCAAGTGCACCGGTTAATGTCTTCATTTGTATTTAATTCAAATAGCAAATCAATTAACGATCACAAGAACTTATCACTTGTGAAACGAAGTCACGTAATAAAGCCATCAGTGAGTTATTTACAGCTAGAGACACCATTGGTTATCTCCCTCTGCGTGTAGCAACATTTAATCTCTGATTGCGATGGTTAACTCTCAGACCTGTAAGTTGTCACTTAATGAAGTGTGAATCAAGTTTTTTTCTGGATTATTCCAGCGTAGTTGAGTCTTGTGTCATTATAATGGTCTCGGATCTCATTTTTTGTGAGCCTTACGTAATATTGTAATGGGTATTTGATTTGTTTTAGTGTATCTAGTTGGGGCTTGATCATATTGGATCTCAGATTTCGTCATAGTGGGTCTTACGTGTCACGATACTGGGAATCATGTGTCCTCATCATTGTGGGTCTCACGTGTCACCATTGTGGGTCTCATGTGCCATCATTGTGGGTCCCATGTGTCATCATTGTGGGTCTCACGTGTCACCATTGTTGGTCTCAGGTGCCATCACTGTTGGGCCCCACGTGTCATCAAAGAGAGTCTAATAGGTCATCATAATGTGTCTCATGTGTCATCATATCGTGTCTATTGTGTCTTGATAGAGGGTTTCGTGAACCACCATTGTGGGTCTCATGTGTCATCATACTAGGTTTCGTATGTCACCATTCTGGGCCTTATATGTCATCATAGAGGGCCTGATAAACATAACTGTGGGTCCAATATGTCATAATAGTGGGTCTCGTGTATCATCATTGTGGGTCCGATATGTCATAATAGTGGGTCTCATGTATCATCATTGTGGGTCCAATATGTCATCACACTGGGTCTAATCTGTCGATAGTGGGCACAGTAATAGTAGGTCTCAAGTATCATCATTGTGGGTCCGATATGTCATCACACTGCGTCTGGTCTGCCGATAGGGGGCACAGTGTGTTGTTTAGTGTCATTCTACGTCATTAACGAGGGTCGTTGTGATTACTATATTGGGTTTGGGTTGTTTTTATGGTAACACTCATGAGTAATTAAGTGAATCTCCAATGTTACTTGTGATCCTTGTATGTCATTGTAGTATATCTTTGTGACATTACATTGGGTTTGTAGTGTCATTACAATGAGTCTCTGGTTAATTGAGTAGCTATTAGCGTTAAATATTGTGAGTTTTTCCGCAACGATGAATTAAATAGAGAGAGGAAAGCTAAAATAGAAAGTGGAATTGTAAAAATCATTACATTTTAGAAAACTCCCGGGGGAAACTGTATGGGTGTTAATTGAGGCAGTGAGGTTATGACGCTGGTGGGCCAGAAATGAGAAAATACGTAATGTCATCTTTACCCACAGCTCGAGTGAACGGTGCATGACATGGTCATCCCAAATCTATGGCTGTTTTCCCTTTATGAGCTCTCCCTTAGAGTTTGACGTGACGTGAATACGACATGCAACAAATAAAACCATAAACGTGAACGGTTTCGTTGATTGCAGCAATACATGTTGATTTATGAGTTGTCGGAAGGCCACCAGGGGGTAACTGGCTTAATTTTAATTAAAGAAAAAATATATTTATTCAACGGATTGGAATGTGACAGCCATAGGTCAGTCGTGACAGCCAAAGGTCAGTCGTGACAGCCATAGGTCAGTCGTGACAGCCACAGGTCAGTCGTGACAGCCATAGGTCAGTCGTGACTGCCATAGGTCAGTCGTGACAGCAACAAACAGGGCAACATGGATGTAGCCAGCTGTTAAATCGTTATTTTTATTGTTCATGACAAACGACGTCATTTCACTCCGGGCAAACCCACAGGTGCTCAGTCTACCTCAGAAAATGTTGAAGGGTAAGAATGCTAATTGTTGTTGTTGCGCGCTGGTTGTATACACGCCGGATTCATCCTCTTAAACACCTACCCCTGCTAGTCTTACATTTGATGTCAAATTCCAAATAGTCTTAATCTTGTTGATTCATCGAGTGCAGTGTCGTTCTCAAACAGATGATCATTAATTATCTTTAGCATCTATCCCTTATCCATATCCTGTATCCACGCACTGACCGGTTTCATAACAGCGTATACTCAGAAACAAAGAGAGAAACGCCAAGACCCGTCAACTGTCAATAATTAACATCAATGGTTATATGACAGACAGTTATGAGACATAAAGGAGTGACAAACTAGACAAGAAAATACAAGAAGTGATAGGCTTACAGAGAAATGGAACCCAAGACTATCCGAACGCAGTCATCGCTTCGCCACAGACAGGAGTGAATCGTGATTAACCTCACGTCCAACTCAGTGCTATAAAAAAAAAAGTGCTTCGTGGGCAGTGGTTATAGGTCACGACTCATTAGTAGAGAGTGTGGCCGTGTACATAGTTGTTCCTTTGGAAACAGACTATATTCTTACAAGACAGAGGAAGCACAGACCACCCCATAATTTTATATTTTATGAGAAACAGAAAATAATAAATAGTGTCACATATTTAGGGTAGAGTCGCTTCTACACGCCATTTCTAATAATTGGGTGATTTCCCCTGACCAATCGGATAGCTCAGATTTACCCCGGGGAAAGTGGAACAACGACGCCATTTTGGCAGTAGAATGAAAGAGCGCAACTCAAGAGGTCGTATCTGGTCCAGCTCTACATATTTCTTAGTTTGAGGAAATCAAACTACAACATTTATTATAAAATGTGTATTTCAGGACATTGAGTGGTTATACATTTCTTACTGGCGTAAGTAGTGACAATCGTTAAATATGTATTTTGAATAGAGCTCCCAACCCTAGTCGCAGCAGAACTAAGTTCGAGGATTTGAGTCAATTTGCAAAAAATAGTCTTACACCTCAAACCATGTAGAGTAGAAAATATTCTTGTGTTGGAAAGCATTTAACTCAAGGAATGCTTATGATTATAAAGAAATCAAGGACAAATCTGAGGAGATGGGTAAATGTCGTCGAACCTAAAATAAGACTGTAACTTAAAAGAAGGAACACGGTGGAATGAGAAGGTTCGCCATATTTGTCAATTGAGTAGGCCTACGAGACAAGGATGCAAAAAGGGATTTTTGCATCGATGAAAGCATCTGATGAGATGATAGAATTTTATTATACTTATTATTGTAAAAATGTTCTGAATTCCAGACTTTGTTGAAATTTTAAGTTTCATGCTGAAAGATATTAAAAGTTTTGCATGAAATCGAACGCTGTTGAAAAGGTGAATTACTACAGTTTTGAGATCTAGATAAGAAATCTATCCATTTCAATTAAATTCGCTACATCAACACCTAAGAGAAGAAAATCGAACCTGGTAACACAAATTTAAGAGAGAAATCTAAATCTCTGGTGATTAGGCCAGTTAAACATCTGCTCTCTGTAAAGTAAACTGAAAATACTGCATATACCGGCACTGCCACATGATGTAATATGGTGCCGTTCCAGTCCTAAGGAACACCTGCCCCGGCTACATAAAGGTAATATAAAGAGCTCACCCAGAGATATGGGGAAATCATAGACAAAATGCATGCTTGGTCAGTCCTTAGAAGCATGAAACAGGAAAGAGATGAATCGGTACAACTTTTTGGAGATCGATTCCTCAATATGGCAGAAGAGGCATTTTGCGGAGAAATCCCTACCACACCTGATGTAGAAATACAGTTAGTGGGGATATTTGCCGATGGCCTTAGAGCGGAAAATATCAGAAGGCATCTTATTAGAAAAGACACCAAGACTATTGCTGAAACAATCCAAGCAGCAATACAGGAGGAAAATCTTCACCGAAGGTTCCAACAAAGAGCAGGTAGGGAACCCCGACCAGAATATACGGACTATGATGAGCATGAGCCTATGGAAGTTGACCATACCAGGAGGCAATGGACTCGCCCACGACAACGAGATGATAGGCCCCGCAATTATAGACCCCCCACACAGAGGCAAAACGACGTCAATAATGTCAATACAAACGGATGCTTTACATGCGGTAGGCTCGGACATGGTTACAAGTCCTGTAGAGCAAATTACAATCATGCACCATTCAGAAGAGGAGGTTACCAACCACAACAACCCGCACCACCCCCACGTGATTACACCAGAAATCAGTATACCAGAGGCGCACCTCAACCCCTCATGCGTCAGGGAAACGGCCGCGCCACTCACTAAACAGGACCGTTAGTGAGGGCAACAATCACAGAAACTGGTCCAAAACAAAAGAAACAACACAGAACAGAAATTGTCAAGTGGGCCCATCCAGTAAAATACAATATGAAGAAATGTTGCATGATGGAACTAAAATACATCCGGACCCCAGTTCCTGCATCATGTCTATACAGGGCCAACAATATAGGGCACTGGTAGATACAGGAGCATCCATCAGCCTTATTAGGTTCCAGCTGTTCAAGAGGATCCAACACTTAGTACGATTTCAACCGTCCAAAACACACCTAGCTTCAGTCACGGGACAAAGACTAAATTCAGTTGGGACAGCATGGCTAAAATTTTCCTTAGGCGAAACAAATTTTGAACACCCATTTGTCATTACTAAAGGAATGTCTAGAAATCTTATCCTAGGGAGAGATTTTTTTAACAAACAAACACAAAGTTTCGAATATTAATGACCTCCACAAAATCAAAGTCAACAATACGTACATAGATCTCCAGGACGATATCCACATAGCGTCTTTAGTAAGGATTACAGCTCCCATAACGGTGGCTCCAAACTCCCTGGTCATAGCAAAAGGCAGAGTAAAAAATTCTGAGTACATAACACCAGGGCAATCAATTCAAGTACAGCCCCTAGCAGAAGAAAGCATTATTGATGACCCATTGTTGCAAATTACAGAGGGAATCGCTGAAGTCTCGAAGTCCAGAGATTTCCCCATCATGATATTGAATATGTCAGGAAAAACTACCACTATAAAAAGAGGCACAGTTGTAGCGCAAGTGGATACGTCAACAATAAGACAAACCAAAACCAATAGAGACCATCCACAAATTGTCTCAACCACTCCCACTGGACATAATGCACGAAATCGCAGTACAAATAACCATAGTACACGGAAAGTAAACAGTTATAAGGCTTATGCAGAAAAAGGCAGTAACATCAGTCACAGTTATGTTACACCACAGCATACCCTACCCAGATGGCAGAAACGAACCAGTCCATACATAAGAAGAGAAAGGCCACAGTATGAAAATGACTATAATTACTCATTCTTGCGCCCCAGCACACCAAGAGAAAAGATGAAGTGCTGTATATCACAGAGTAACAGAGAAACAGAAATTGTCTTGCCAGGAGGATATCCAAAGCGACAAGACAGTGATACATGCCCCATGGAGTATCAATATAACTCAAAAACAGGTGGATATGATAAAGTCCCAAAACCAATTGAAATTTCCGAAGAAAAGGAAGAATTCTTATATGACTATACCACAGGAGGATACTATAGCAGCAAAGTTGGAAACAGAAAGAATGAAAAATTTTCGCCCAGGGAAAGAAGACAGCCCTATAGCACAAACAGAAGAAATACAGTAACGTACGCGGATAAGCGCAGTTACGGCAGAAATAATCAGAAAAAATGGCACAACAACGACTACCCCAGAAATATAATAAGAAATGAATATACAGTAAATGCAGTGACAAATGGAAATGCACACAGTACATGGCAGAGGAGACAGTACCAAGCACAGCCCAATGAACGGCAAAGAACTACGCAAAAGAAAGCCACATACCAGGAGCAGAGATTTTCACAAGATGCAAGAAAAATGTCCCAAAATTATGGGAATGAAACGGAGGCATCAAGACAGACCAGAGATATCATAGCAGATCATAAATACAGAGAGAGAATAGCTCAGTTACTTGCAACCCTGAATGCCACAGAAGATAATAAGCCACGTTTGAAAACGTTTGTAGAAAAGCACCAGGATGTATTCGCACTCAATGACATGGAATTAGGCAGAACTAACACTGTCAAAATGGACATTCAAACAACAACAGAGGAGCCAATACATATGAAACCCTATCATACGCCCTTGAAAAACAGAGAACTCGTGGAAAGGTCTATAAATGAAATGCTACAGGCAGGAATCATCGAAAGATCCCGTTCCCAATGGTCCTCACCCATAGTGATCGTAACCAAGAAAGACGGCTCCAGTCGCTTTTGCTGCCACTACCGTGCCCTTAACAAAATCACAAAAGTCATTTCCTACCCCCTCCCCAGGATAGACGATCTACTTGCGACGTTAGGAAAGTCTACATACTTTACCACACTTGATGCAAGGTCAGGCTTTTGGTGCATCCCCATGACACCTGAGGCAAAACAGAAATCCACATTCTGTTCACATATGGGAAGCTTTTTTTGGAATGTTATGCCATTTGGTCTAAAAGGATCTCCAGCAACATATATGTCACTCATGGATGAAGTGTTAAAGGGTCTACATCCATTTGCCCTGGCATACATAGACGATATCCTGATACATACCGCAGGCACGATGGAAGACCA
Organism: Oreohelix idahoensis; assembly: GCA_024509875.1. Lineage (NCBI taxonomy): Eukaryota > Metazoa > Mollusca > Gastropoda > Stylommatophora > Oreohelicidae > Oreohelix > Oreohelix idahoensis. Next base: position 67,541 of record JAMPIV010011710.1, on the reverse strand, counting down.
CCTCCGCAAGGTTGAAACAGTGTTTGATAGACTCAGGCATCACCAAATAAAGTTAAAAACTGTCGAAGTGTGAGTTTCTAAAGAAAAGAAACAAAATATATTTAGGCTTTGTCATCAATAGACATGGCGTCAGACCTGATGAAGATAAAGTCAAAGCCATAAGAGAAATGCCTAGCCCCAAGACGGTGAGACAAACACGCTCATTTATTGGTACAATAGGGTACTATAGGCGCCACATCATCAATTTCTCCAGAGCAGCAGAGCCTTTGATAGCCCTTACCCGCAAGTATGCACGCTTCAAATGGACAGAAGACTGCCAGAGATCCTTTGAGTATCTAAAAAATGCCCTAACCACCATCCCACTGCTTGGACATACAGATATTTCTCAGCCCATGATACTATACGCCGATGCCTCAGATAACGCAATTGGTGCTTGTTTGGTCCAACCTGTACTAGAAGATGAAACACCCATCCTACCAAACATTCCAAATGAGAAACCCATTGCATTCCTATCCCACGCATTGTCAAAGTCACAAAAACGGTGGACCACCACTGAGAAAGAAGCATATGCTATTCACTATGCAGTACAAAAAGTTTGACTTTTACGTCAGAGGAACTAAACTCATTATAAGAACTGATCATCAACCTTTGGTTAACTGGCTCACCAAAACACAAGAACAGCCAAAGAAGTTACAGACATGGGCAATGAATTTACAGTCCTACGACACCACTATCGAACATATCCCAGGCGAAATGAACACCTGTGCAGACCTCTTATCCAGGATTAAATATGATGATGAAACTGAAGTGAAAACAACTAGAGTCAAAAATGATGGCACATCCTCAGAGATTGACGATAATGCTAAAGAAATTAATGAAATTACTTCATCAAGTCGAAGAAGTACCTCAGATTCCGCCACTCAAGTAGAAGAAGAAAGCCAAGAGATGTTTGACATGAGAGTAGAACAAGCGAAAGATGCAGAAATTGTCAAGCTGCTCACATACGTGAAAGAAAACCCAACAAAAAGTAAAGATTTTACAGTACACCCAACGGATGGAATTCTATACTATATTGATCAGAAACAAGAAGGGACACTAAGAAAAAGTCATTCCAGCACATCTAGTCCCAGAAGTATTGCTACAGTTTCATGATAACAACGGGCACATGGGAAGAGACAAAACAATTGATGTCATAAAGAAAAGGTATTATTGGCAAACTTTCTACAAGGACATTACATAATATGTAGCCACCTGTAGAACATGTAAATTGAGAAACATGAAGCCACATTTAATTCCCCTTCAAGAAATGCAACCTTCCCATTACCCCATGCAAACAGTGAGCATTGACTTATCAGGTCCTTACCCACTCACCCAATCAGGCAACAAATACCTCCTGCACATAGTTGACCAATACTCTGTTTGGCCAGAAAGTTACCCACTCAGTGATGCCACATCGCAGTCCATCACGCAAATTTTTTTACAAGAATTCATTCCCAGGCATGGCTGTCCAAAACGAATCATTTCAGACAACGGTAAACAGTTTATAGGTAACCCATTTAAAGCCACCTTACACCAGCTGAATATTGAGCATACTACAACCACTTATTATTGCCCAAATGCAAATGGCAGAAATGAACGCATGCACGCCACCCTACATGATATTATTAGCAAATATATCAAGGGGAACCACCAATACTGGGACCTATACATTAACCAAGCTCTTGAAGCCATCCGAGTAAACGTGAACGATACCACAGGAATGTCACCCTTTCTCATGCTATACGGAAGAGAACCAAATTTTCCGTTAGACAACCTACTTCGCCCACAAAGAAAATACATGGGAGAAGACCCCATCGAAATAATCCTTCAAGAAAAGTATAAAGCTCACCAGATTGCACAACGAAATACGCAGAAGGCATTTCACAAGAAACAGAAACAACATGATAAATCAGCCAAGCTACCAACGTACAAAATAGGAGACAGAGTATACTACAAGAAACATGTACGCAGTTCAAAATTCGATGACCGATGGTTAGATGGCTACAAAATCATGAAACAAACTACGCCTGTAAACTTCATTATTTGGAATGAAGAGAAACAACACCAAACAAAAGCTCACGTAAAACAAATAAAAAATTGATAATCACCGGCCCATTCCGCCTCTGACGACAAATACAAGACCAGTCAGAAAAGCCACCCTAAATTATAATCCATCCAGCACAGATTCGTCTGACATATCAGAGTCAGAGACGACAGACTCTGAATTTTACCAAGACGACCACATACCCAGACCACCCACAGATGAAATACATCGAGCAAGACAACAACGAGACTCGTCCGAAAGCGAAGAAGATATCCCACCACTTGAATTACGTAATAGACTACAAGACAGAGACCTGCGCATTAGAAATGAAGAAATCATGCCACAGACGTCACACGATGACAACACGAAAACACCTTATATCCACACTCAAACTTACTCCCGCAGTGATAAATCGTCAGCTGATACCTATCACACCCCCAGTTCAGGCAGTTCTAGTTTTAACACTAGTGAAAACCAAACACTGCTATACCACAAGAACAAGATTGCTCGTTCAAAACAATCAGATCCTGAAGAAACTATACCCAAGCAGATTGTTGAACCATATACCAGCGATCTTTATGGAGACGAAACAGAACAAGACATGAGAGAAGACAGTGTCAACCCCAGCACAGCTTTGTCAGACCCCAACGAACATAATGACAGAAAAATGGTAGAATTATACCAACAAGAAACAGACATTGATACAGCTAGTTCCATTGAAACCAGTGATGCGGATAGTACATTATTTGTACCAGTCAGCTCCAGCGTCAAACGCGCCTATAAAACAGAATCTGATGACTCAATCCCTAGCAACAAAATTCCGCGTATACAGCACAACTATATCAGACGAAAGATTCTGAAGAAACGCAATCATGTTCCAAAACCAAGCCGAGAAGTGTTGGCCTCATCTCAACTTGTCAAAAACAACAGTGTGCAAATTACTGTGCCCATTGTAACCAGTGCTAACGTTCAGCACAACCAGGTCAGAAGAAAAATCAAGGCGAAACATATACCTGCCTCAAAACCAACAGATGTTCCAGCCATACAAACCCTAACTACAGTAAAACCATCACCGCAATCAAATGATGTTAAGCCATCACCGCATTCGTCAATGTCCTCAGTGTCCCAACAATCAGCAAATGCAGTGTCGTCGCCTATCACACCCGTCACCACTGCTACTCAGTATGATGCTCGCCTAAGCAGTCGGGACATTGCAAGGTTAGAGATGGTGAAGAGGAACTAGCGAAGCTGTTTCTGAAAAAACACGCCCAGGTGTTTTATATGTTCGCAAATCCGAACACGGTCAACGCATATGTGAACAAACCTTTTTAACAATGTACTAACTCTCCCCATGTACTCTATTTTCAGTTTTTGACAGTTCAAATGACTTGCTTACAGACTAAGATATCAAAGCCTCACTGAGAAAGTTATTTTTTCCAGCCTTAGAATACTGATGCCAGAAAGAAATCAAGACCAGCACACGGAGGATTTTCTTTAGATAGCATAATTGTGAAATAAAAATGTTAAAACAATTGATAACACACGGTGTTACGAGTTTACAGACACCCTTATTTAGTTACATACATTTTCTTAATATTTAGAATGCTACACAACTTTACCTATAACACATGTGTCACACTATTCTGTTGTAATATTCATCTCCACTTTTGTAACTGATCATATTCCACGCTCCATTCACCAGCATTTTCATGCAGACACTTTACACCAGTAGTTTTTTTTTTTCTTACCTCATACTAATATTTCTTTGATCTATATTATGCTAAACTCCTTGATATCTGCCACCTTGATCAATCATACTGTTCCTACTATGACATCTCTTAACAGCACATAATTCATACCCAAAACTAGTATTGTAGGTTATGCTATTTTTCTCCACAGGATTATTTATTTTCAAATGTACATTATTATTTTAGACCCAGATGTATATTAGTACTGTCAAGAATTTTAAACATTCTCCTAAAGAGATTCCATATCCCAACCTTGACTCTCTATAGTAAGATTTTCTTCACTCCACTGTTACAACATCTTTAACTTACTATTTTTCCTTTCCACTATATTGAGACGACATTCTAGACTTGTGATTTTTTAAAATCCCAATCATATTCATTCCTTGGAATTACAATCATGTTGTAATCAGGAGATCCTTGATGTACCCTTTCCTCGCCACTTATTGACAACAGACACTGAAACAACATTCTTTCTATTCTAACCTAAACTATTACTTGCAACCCTATTGGTTAGGATTTACTATTAGAATATCTAGTGTTTAGTGAATTGATTTTTATCATTCTTTAGTACTTGTGATACAAACAGAAAAGACATAAAAAAAAAAAAAAACAATTAGAATGTTTTTTATATAAGATGCTATATGTTTATATGCCACCCACACACATTTTGATGATGATAAGACAATATTGTAAAACATTGACTGCCCTGAGGGTAGCAGATGAAGAAGAAAATAAATAAATCACCCTATGCCACTCATACCCCCACCAGCTTGATCCTGATATTCCAACAATATTTTGTTGATATCACAAGTACCCCAATGACATTTGTGCATGCTGATTTTCTGCAAATGAACAATCCCTTGAGAGCATTAGTATATGCTAACCCCAGATTGAACAAATTGCACCTATTTGTTGATGATGCCTTTGCCCATGTTAAAGAAATAGCATTTGCACATGCTGACCTAGCAAATGAAATACCCCATTACCGCATGATAACCACTAATGACACATGAGATGAAGAAGCAACAGGTTATGTATGATGAAGATGACATTTTATATTAAGGTGAAACTTTATGTTGTCACAGCTGAGATTTTGTGGTAATGTTTATGCACAAAATCCCCCACATTAACATTGGAGGAGGAATAATCTTAGTCTTTCGTGGTTACGAGATAAGACAAGGATATAATAGAATATTTGATGAATACCATGGAAACAAATCAGAGCAGATGATTGTTGCACATATGAGGACCATATTTGAAGTCATTATTGAAGGATTATCAGTAGACAAGAGACACAAATGAATTATGATAATCCCATGGAACCACAGGTACTAAGGACACAAAATGGAGATTAAATAATGGAAAAAAAAAATAATGACTGAATAATTGCTACGCCCAGAGGTAAAGGAAATAGAGATGCATCCGCATTTTGGAGAAGATATCTCTTTGATTTTTGCTTATTGCCTTTGTAATATGAACATTGTTGTATAACAAATGACTATTCCTTATCACGAATTACAGAATGTTGTAAGATAGTTGGAATAAATTGACAATTTAAAATACTCATAACATACCCAGAATTACAGGAGAGAAAATAAATAAATGATTGATGAAAGTGGGCACACTGAGATTTGCTCACCCCGAGGATATTGGATAAAAAAAAAAATAATAATGTTATCCCAAGGACAGACATGTCACAGATATATCATGGAGATACTATGAAAAAAAAAAAAAAAAAGAATATCTAGATTAGAAATGCAGCAAACTTGGTCAAGGACACCATGAAATAGACCCCCGCCCCACACTTAAGATAACTGACGGATGAGATTTTTGAATTATAAGTACCATAAGTCACCCATCTGGCTGTAGTCAGCGGATGTTACAGGCACCACATAACTCTGACTAACCCTCGACCAGCGAAGGCAGAGTTGGTGTCGAAATTTTGCACATATGTAAAAAGACATGTTTTTGTTCATGTTTTAGTAAAGTCTAGACATTTATGTTAATAGTTCTATAAATGATTAGTTGATATATTGATGATAAATATTCGCAAATATAGTACATGGACAATTAATAAGGATATATTTCCAGTACAGAATAAGAGGAATAGGAAGGATCCACATTTTAAATATTGGAGCACCATGAGCGAGGAATTGGACTTATAAAGAAAATGGAAATGGTACACTGTATGCAAGGATAACCAGAAATAATATGGATAAATAGTAGTCAGAGTGCCAGGAACTTTGTCTTACGAGAATATTGAAAATTCCTCACGATCAATTGATTATTTTCTTCCTTTCTATGTCACATTTTTTTTTGAGTGATGACCCCAAAATTTTTTTTTTCATCTCATATTGTCAAAAGTTCTTACATCTCAGTTGATAGTTCCATAAATAATTGTTTGATGTGTTTTGCATAAAGGTATTGCTAGATAAGGTACATAGGGAGTTACTAAGGATGAATTCTCAAGATAACAGGAGGACTAGAATAGATACAATGATATTGGAACACCATAAATGATACATTGGTGTTATGAAGAAAAAAAAAGGAGACAAATATAAATTGTATACAAGGATGCCTCGAGAGTGACAACATGGATACATATTGTCAAGAGTATAAGCAGTTGTCTTAAAAGAGAAAATAAAGTAATACGGAACCCAATGTAGAAAATTCATGATGATTTGGAAACTATATTTTTCTTTTCCCTTATATTTCATAATATGATAGTAACACATTCGTCTGTTGGTTGCTGAATAATTTGATGTTTGAAAATTGATGTATGGTAAGTCAAAGAAGATCTTTGAAGAATAAATATATATATAAAATAATATTTCTAGGGAAGAGTTCACAAAAAAAAAAATACTGTATTGACAGAAAAGAAGGAATGATTAGAAATAACTGACTAATGGACAGGATCACCACCAGACGTACGGATATTGGAAACAAACATCACATATTTTGAAAAAAAAAAAAAAAAAAAAATGTAATATAGAACATTTTCTACAGTGACGGACTTAGAACGAATTTATACACTTACCATTTAGAAAATGTCTATAACAAGGAAACATTCAGATAGATAAATAAGGATAAGCCATGAGGTTTCAATGCTTTTATTGTGAAAAATGATTACTTATAAAAATGATGCTGGTCGTATTATCGTCTGATAAATATGCATATTATGTTTAGAGATGTTTTCTACATGTAATAATGAGCAAGTGGCTCATTCACAAAAAAAAAAAAAAAAAAAAAGAAGAAGAAGATGATGAGTACCCATGAAAACATTGGCTATTCTATGAAAGTGGATTGCCATTACCATAGGAATTAGAGATTTTGGACATTTCTTGGAATATTGCAGAGTACTTGGGAAATTGAATAAATAAGTACGCCAGAAAAAAAAAAAAAAAAAAAAAAAAGATTTTTTTTAGTACTTGCAGGCTTTTAATATGGAGCAAATAACAGTACAGAAAAGAGATAACACCCCTACCACATCCAAGAGAATGTAATCAACTATATTTTTGAATGAAATGTAATAGATTATGATAATCCAGCCAAGTTCTGCAAATAAGATAGTTTATTGTTCATTCCCCAGTGTTGCCACTCGTCACATTTTTTTTTTAGTGATGACCTTATGAGTGTTTTGCAGATTTTGTTGGGCAGTGTTGCCAATTTGTAAATTTGGTGAAAAATATTATGATGTGATGAATAAGTTACACTTTTTGAAGTTGATGTCCACTACTAGTTTTTTTTTTTACATAGCAGACGACCTCATATAGACATAGGACCCCAGTATAGGAATTAGATTAAATTTTTTGGAAATATTTTTGGACTTAGAAAAATTTTTGAACTTTAAATTTTTCTGAAAATTTTTTTTTTGAACTTAGAAATTTTTGGGGATGGATTTTTGTTATTGACAGTACTCAAATGTCTCCCTACGGGATACATTTGCGGAGCCCCGGGATCTATATGTGGCCGTGTACATAGTTGTTCCTTTGGAAACAGACTATATTCTTACAAGACAGAGGAAGCACAGACCACCCCATAATTTTATATTTTATGAGAAACAGAAAATAATAAATAGTGTCACATATTTAGGGTAGAGTCGCTTCTACACGCCATTTCTAATAATTGGGTGATTTCCCCTGACCAATCGGATAGCTCAGATTTACCCCGGGGAAAGTGGAACAACGACGCCATTTTGGCAGTAGAATGAAAGAGCGCAACTCAAGAGGTCGTATCTGGTCCAGCTCTACATATTTCTTAGTTTGAGGAAATCAAACTACAACATTTATTATAAAATGTGTATTTCAGGACATTGAGTGGTTATACATTTCTTACTGGCGTAAGTAGTGACAATCGTTAAATATGTATTTTGAATAGAGCTCCCAACCCTAGTCGCAGCAGAACTAAGTTCGAGGATTTGAGTCAATTTGCAAAAAATAGTCTTACACCTCAAACCATGTAGAGTAGAAAATATTCTTGTGTTGGAAAGCATTTAAACTCAAGGAATGCTTATGATTATAAAGAAATCAAGGACAAATCTGAGGAGATGGGTAAATGTCGTCGAACCTAAAATAAGACTGTAACTTAAAAGAAGGAACACGGTGGAATGAGAAGGTTCGCCATATTTGTCAATTGAGTAGGCCTACGAGACAAGGATGCAAAAAGGGATTTTTGCATCGATGAAAACATCTGATGAGATGATAGAATTTTATTATACTTATTATTGTAAAAATGTTCTGAATTCCAGACTTTGTTGAAATTTTAAGTTTCATGCTGAAAGATATTAAAAGTTTTGCATGAAATCGAACGCTGTTGAAAAGGTGAATTACTACAGTTTTGAGATCTAGATAAGAAATCTATCCATTTCAATTAAATTCGCTACATCAACACCTAAGAGAAGAAAATCGAACCTGGTAACACAAATTTAAGAGAGAAATCTAAATCTCTGGTGATTAGGCCAGTTAAACATCTGCTCTCTGTAAAGTAAACTGAAAATACTGCATATACCGGCACTGCCACATGATGGTAATATGGTGCCGTTCCAGTCCTAAGGAACACCTGCCCCGGCTACATGAAGAAGGGGCCAGACAGACACTTGGATACACATAATGAAAGCACCAATCGTGTTGACCCGTTCTGTACAGAAGCATATCTGAATATACTACAAACTTTGGTGCAGTAGTAGCTGTTATAGCTAGCTATATGTTTTACATTATGAACATGCCAGTCCAATCTCATATTAGTAGCCAGTTACGACATGCATGAGTGATCACTGGTCCTATCCTTTCTTTGTCTACTCAGACCTCCCCCCACCCCCCAGGAATTATCCTGGACGTTCGCTCTATTCAGATATGGTCATATTTACCAGTCTCCAGCGTCGGATTATTCATTAGGCCCACTAGGCACGGGCCTAGGGCACCAGGCTTACAGGGGCCCCCGTGAAGAAAATAACGGAGAAATATTTTTTCCAGAAAATGTCCACGCCTCTAAATAATTTTTTAAAAAATTCAATGCATTTAATTGTTTTCCGTTCTAAAATAAATAGTTAAAGTTCGGTAATAATCAAATAGTTTTTAAAGAGCAATTGGTTATAAAAAAATGTGAATGTGCGTTTTAGTACTTTTTTTGTTACACACCTAATGCTATTCAAAACGTTCAAGTTGGCAACACTGAGCCAAATATTAGTTGTTGACGGTTCTGGCAAATACAAAGTGTGAATATGTGCAAATGATTTTTTCGTTTAAAATAACTTGATTGATTAGAATTTTAAATTTGCATTCTTTAATTACAACAAACCCATATTTTTATTTTATCCATAGTGCAGTTTGTAGTTTGGTTTGATTAAATGAAAATTTTGTGATGACACGTAGTGAACGTGATAAAAAAGCCATATTGAGTGATTATTTTGGTTGACATGTACTCTGTGATCCCCAGGTTCGAATCTCAAAAAAAATCTTTTATTTTTATTTTTAATAATTTTCATTGTGATAAATATAAGTGAATGAAAATATAAAAGATTTTTCGAGATTCAAACATGCCGAGTCACAGAGTACATGAGTGTTTTATTCTCGATAATTCAGAAAAGACACATTGTCGTGTGAGATTCTAATCCACATATATAAATTAAAAAGTAAATGTAAAGCCTAACAAATAACTTCAATAAAAGGAAAGAAGAATGGTAAAGAACAGTGCTGTCACAATGACTGTACTCGAAATCCCCCTTGTTTTCTAATTCGTCTGCAAATTATAACGTTCCACGCTGATAGTAAAAGCCTACTGCAGCATACACGCGTTTCCACAACTCAATAAAACGTGTACTGCCTTTCTAAGAAAAACCTTGAGATACGCAAGCTGACCTATATTTAATATTCCATTCATGTCATTTTATACCCTAAGTTACCATAAACGAAAGACAGATGGAATTAGGATAGAGAGAAGGGAAGGCTGAAAGCCGGAACGCATGCCACACTAACACGCGTCTCGCTATACAATTACTACTATCACGCGTGTAAGGCCACAAGCACTAGCTTTTTTCAAATCAACAGTGATAAAAAACACTACCCATACGAGAGTTAGGTTTTAAAACTTACAAAATGCTTATTAGGAAATATGACATTATACTGTTTTATGTCTGAAAACATGACAGTACACCAGACACCATAAAGTTTGGAAGTGAGGAGGTGGCAACAGCACGACTATCCTAGAAGAAAATGCATATTTTGAACGCAGCCACTTAGCTCCTTTAAATTTGTATATTTGGGTTCCTTAGGACTTGCTGACAAAGAATATGTTAAACGTTACGCAAATAGTCTAGGAATTAACAAATTATAGCCAAAAGAAATAGTGAGGGTGTCAGACAACACCAAAATCAGAATCGCTCAGTGGCAGATTTGGTGGTGTTAAATCCTATTTGATTGGAGCGCAGTAAATGTAAGGCTAAACACGATTAGTCGGGCTACAAATACTATCTTTTGTTGTTAGGGGAGACGGAAGGAAGGGTACTTTTTTTTCAAACGCTTGTGTAAACATGGCTCGATTGGTTAGACCCGCCAATATAGTCAATTAGAAGCGTTAGTTCAGCACCACATTTTCAAATAAACTTACTAAAGAACCAGTGCGTTGAGCGCCAGTGCATATTTTTCTAAATAAAAGCCTGGAACATCGGTAGATCGAAATTGTGCTATATTCATTGCCAGTCAACGTAACTGTGTATTATTCCATGAATTGTGGTAAGCTTGATATATTCAATATCTTTTTAATGAAAATTGAATGTAAATTGATAATTTATGTCTGTATATGTGTGTGGTTCAGTAGCGAACATGAGGCAAGGCCTATATAGTGCTCCAACCTGAACAGAAGGTGTCGGAGAAAAGTAAAACTGCATGGAATGGCCAAACAGTACACTGACACCTATCTTATTGACTAGAAGAACTAATGCTGGAATTGCAGAGGCGTAGTGACCATTAGGGAGGAGTATACTGGTGTAAATTATTTCAGATGAAGCTGACAGTTGGCCTACCGCTCTGTCATGTATTGTGTTCAGTCTGGAAATAGATTATAAATTAGTTATGAAGTACGAGGTACAACCTTCTTGTTTCAGGGACTGTGGTCCTAAAGTTATTGAGCAGCACCTGGTCTGAGCTTTGCTGAATCTGGAGACTGACAGCATACTCCTGGGTCCAGATAGCGACTAGTGAGGTGTCTCCAGAACACGGGAGCAATCGAGCAGAGGAGTCTTTTCCTGCCGCCATCACGAAAGTTAAGCCTCTGTGGCCAGTGGAGCTCAACATTATGTGTCCCCTCAAAAATTGACATTTTAGTAAAAAAGAGGGACAATACCTTGTTTAAATTGACAGGAACTGTGAACTTTTTCCCCGTACTATTTCCCAGATAAACAAACCCTTGAAGTCATGATGACAAATAACAACATAGCTTGAAAAACAAAACCAGTATTACCTCATAGTACTACTACACACTGACACACATAGGATAATATTAATAAAATATGTCACTACAAGATTCATATTTATAAATTCTGTACATATAAATTGTGATTACATTTGATTGTGATTCCTGGTTCACTTTGTAGTTGAATCAGGATATATAATAGTGAAAGTAATTAATACATAAATATTTGAAACTTTACCAGTGACTCATTTAAGATAGTCTTATAGAGTGTTAAATGTGTGTGAGTGTCACAGTGTTGTCAAGTGTGGTGGAATAAATTAAATTGTTTATCTGTCTGTTGTTGTTGTGACTTACACTTCATCATTTATGTCGTGAAATATTCTAATCCACATATATAAATTATCAGGTAAATATAAAGCCTAACAAATAAATTCTAATAAAGAAAAGAGCAATGGTAAAATAACAGTGCTGTCACAAAGAATGTACTTGAAAATCCCTTTTGTTTTATGCTCCGTCTGCAAATTGTAACGCTTTCACGTTGATAGTAAAAGCCTACTATATTATTACCCGCTTTCTTCAATGAAACGTGTGCTGTATTTCTTGGAAAAACATTTGAGATACGCAAGCTGAACAATGACCTAATTTTAATATTTCATTCATTCCATTTTATACACAGCGTAACTAAAAGACAGATAAAGCAGGATAGAGAGAAGGGAGAGGCAGAAAGCCGAACGCATGCAAAATTAAACACGCGTCTCGCTATTAATGCCACCCCAACAAGCGTAACGCGATACACAATTACTACTATCACGCGTGTAAGGCCACATGCACTAACTTTTTCGGACGGACAGTGATAAAAACACTAACCTTCCCAGAGTTAGGTTTTAAAATCACGAAAAACGCTTATTAGAAAAGATAACATTAGATGGGTTTACGTTTGAAAACATTACAGTACTCAGACAGCACATCTTCGAAACAGGAGGTAGAAGAAATTGCATATTTTGAACGCAGCCACTTAGCTCTTTTAAATTTGTATATTTGGGTTCCTTAGGGCTTGCTGACAAAGAATATGTAAAACGTTACGCAAATAGTCTAGGAATTAACAAGTTATAACCAAAATAAAATAGTGGGGATGCCTGACAGCATGAAATCATTTCTGCTCATAAAATTTTTTTATAACGTGTTTGAAAAAACCTTACGTACGGAAATAGCCTACCATGTAAACTCCAAATTGATTGGAGCGCAACAAATATAAGACTAAACACGATTGGTCGGACTATAAATACTATCTTTGGTTGTTAGGGGAGACGTAGGAAGGTAAAATTTTTTCAAACACTTGTCGAAACGTGGCTCCATTGGCCAGACTCGCTGATATAATCACTTAGGAGCGTTAGTTCGAGACCACTAGTTCAAATAAGCTTGATAAAGCAACAGTGCGTTGAAGCCAGCTCATATTTTTGCTAAATAAAAGCCTGGAACATAAGCAGATGGGAATTTGTGCCAGTATTTGTGCCAGAATTCATTGCTAGTCAACGTATCTGTGTATTTCCATGAATTGTGGTAGGTGTGAAACATTCAGTATCTTTTAATGAAAATTGAATGTGAATTGTTAATTTATGCCTGTATATATGTGTAGTTCAGTAGCAAACATGATGTAAAGCCTATAATGCTCCAGCCTGAACAGAAGGTGTCGGAGGAAAGTAAAACGGCATGGAATGGCCAAACAGTACACTGACACCTAGATGATTGACTAGAAAGAAATAATGCTGGAATTGCAGAGGCGTAGTAACCATTAAGGAGGTTAATACTGGTATAAAGTATTTCAGATGAAGCTGACAGTTGGCCTAACGCTCTGAACTCAATGTTTGTGATGTATTGTGCTCAGTGTAGAACTAGAGTATCAATTAGTTATGAAGTAGAAGGTACATCCTTCTTGTTTTCAGGGACCGTGGTCTTGATGGTATTGAGCAGCACCTGGTCAGAGCCTTGCTGAATCCAGAGTCGGCCAGCATCCTCCTTGGTCCATTTAGCTATCAGTGAGGTGTCTCCAGAGCACAGGGGAGAAATCGAGCAGAGGAGTCTTTTCCTGCCGCCATCACGCAAGATAAGCTGATGTGGCCAGCTGAGCTCAAAATTATGTACCCCCATCTTAAAATAACATTGTAACATAAACTTAAGAGGGGAAGTAAATTGTTTTAATATCAGGAACTGAGAACATCTCCAATACTAGTTCCAATAAAGACAAACTATTGAAGTCATGATGACAAATACCAACAGAGCTTGAACAAAACAAAACCAGTATTACCTCATATTACTACTACACAACTGACACACATAGGATACTTTTAATAATATATGTCACTACAATATTCATATTGAGAAATTCTGTACATATAACTTGTAATTAAAATTGATTGTGATTCCTGGTTCCCTTTGTATTTGAATCAGGACACATATTCATTCATGACAGCAATGAATACATATTGTTATTTGAAAAGTTATCAGTGACTCCTTTAAGATATCCTTGTAGAGTGTTTTATGTATGTGAGTGTCACAGTGTTGTCAAGTGTGGTAGAATAAATTAAATTGTTTATCTGTCTGTTGTTGTTATGACTTACACTTCATCATACACATACCCTAGACATACAACGTAGTCATCACACTATTCCAGAATAATTCTGACTGAGATATATATATTATACTTCTATATATATATATATGATATATATAAATATATATATTATATATATATATGTGGCAGCAAGTAAGGTTATATATAATACACTACTCTTATTAGATATATATACCTTCACAGCTGATCTCAGTCAGTACACTAAGTCCCCTATAAATATTTAAAACATCCCACTTCACCACAATTTACATAACCCTAGACATTTAACGTAGTCATCACAATATTCCAGAATAATTCTGACTGAGGTATAAATGTGGTAGCAAGTAAGGTTATCTGTAAAACACTACCCCTATTAGATACAGATACCTTCACAGCTGATCTCAGTCAGTACACTAAGTCCCCTATAAATATTTATAACATCCCATTTTACCACACACATGATGCAACGTCCTTACTTAGTGGAGCCCAAAAACGTGATTTGGCAGACGTGAAGAAAATCCCGAAATTGACATCCTATTTTCAAACAAACTCTGAAGCATTTTTGTGACCGTTTGGCATACACTACCATTTATACGTGTTAGAATAAGAATAAAAGACGTTAAGCAAATAAGGCGTTTTTGCACAAACGCATTATAGATTTTGGGTTCAGATGGCAGTCACCACGATGAGAGGCATGGTATAGCTGTGTCATAGAACAATAATGAATGCGTGGAAAGTGTGAAATGAATGTTGTGAATTCTTGGGTTTTTTCCATTGTTTAGAGAGAGAGAGAAAGACGTGTGGAAAAAGTCGAAAAACTGAGAAAACGTGTGCAAATGAAGATAATTGTAACGTGTGGAAAAAGACGGAGTCGTGTGAAAAATGGCGGGAAAAGGAAGGAACTGCATATAAAAAGGAGAGATGTGGGCGATAGACGGGCTTCTACAAATTTTTAGGATTCATTAGGCTAGAGGATTTTACAGATAGCGTTAGGTGAACTTCGTCTTTGAGATTATCAAGACAAGTTTTTAAGTTGACAAGTTTTTAAGTAGACAAGTTTGTATTTTATTCTGTTGGACATATATTTTTTTCCTTGTGGATAAACAACCAATCATTGTGAAATTTTGCAGTGCTTGTCTAATGACATTAATAAACTCTGATTGAATTTTCTACATTGCTGTGTTACAGTTGGATCATTTGAAAACCATTATACGATATTGCTTATCACTAAACCTAAAAGGGTAAGAACGACCTGGGAAGATAAAATAACTTCAGCCAAGAATTTCCATCTCAGGCGGAAGGCCTGTAAACGACTTGAACAGAAACGTATAAAGGAGTAGCTCTCGTAAATATATTTACCTGCGTACAACACAATTGACTGGTCAACTGACCAGGTTATACACATTCTTGCATTGATGTTGTAACCAGCCCGGTTACATCTTCTCTCTCACTGATAAGTACATTGTTGAGCCAGGAACCAGCAATGAAACTGATGAAATAACACTTGATCTTTCTGAAAGTGATCATCCAATGATTCAACCTGTGTGACGGAATTCTAAATACAATAGCTAAATTATAATATAACAAGATAGTGCGTAAAGTCAAAATAAGATAGAAAATAAAAATTGAGTCCAGCGTCTTGTTCGCCCACGCCAGTTAATATACGGGTTTTGCTAAGCCTTATAGCCGAATGGAGGGTACTGTATTTTTCAAATTTGACCTTGGATAAAACCTAACACTTTTTCCCAAGGTTCAAACAATAATTGCCTCGGTGATAGAATATATAGTAAAAGGGGGAGAGAGAGGGTGATAAATGGCCTCAAATGCTAATCGCGACTAACATCGTTTCTAAAAATAAAACCAACGCGCAAAAGCCTTGCCTAGGGCGATTCCCAAAATACGAGGAAAAAGTTAGAACATGTAGACAACTCGTGTCACAAAAACAACCTTAGCTCTTATTTCAAAGGACGTAATTATCACGTAAATAGAGAAGACAGCACATGGAAAAGAATTGAACGTGTAGTAGACTACTAAAAAACTAAAAAAAAAAAAAACTGTGTACTTCTGAACCAAGCCAACTAGTCCCATATAAATTATATATTCGTGTACCTTAGGACTTGCTGACAAAGAATATGGTAGTAGTTACGCAAATAGTCCATTAATTAACTAATTATAGCCATAATACTATAGTGGATCCGACCAGACTGTCAGGAAAGATCATGCCTGCTTACAATTTTTTATGGCATGTTTCGAAAAAGCGACTTTGGGTAAATGAGGTTAAAAGGTACGGGATATTTGATTGGTTGGATTTTAAAGGAAGGCGAAGTATGATTGGTTGACCTAAAACTAAAAATATATTTGCCTTGGAAACATATTAGGAGTTGTTATTTGAAACGATAGATTCAAAAATAAATGTAAACATGGTCTCATTGGACAAAGCAGTGGATATTGGCACGAAACGGGGACTGTTCACTGCCATTTCAAGAAAATTGTGTGTAAAGCAAGATCGATGAGAGCAGGCGGAGAATTTTCTAACATAGGAAAAGCCTGGACAGAGGGCAGATCGAAAATGTGCCATATTCTATTGCCTAGTCATCATTTACTTGTGTTATTTCCTTGCATCTGTGGTAAGATTGATTTTCTTAACATTTTATTTAAAATAAAATTTGAATGTGAGATACTAACATACGACTGTAAGTAAGTGAGTCAATGGCAGACTCAAAACAGAGTCTAGAGATTGATCCAGCATATGAAAGACTATCAGAGAGGTGTAGACCAACTAAATTATATATGAGTATCATCAGGAGCATAATACCTATCCTATTGTATGGAAAACAGATTATTGCTGGAATTGCAGAGGCGTTGTAACTATTAGGGGAGAGGAATACTGGTATACCTGGTCACATCAAAAGAAACTGGTGAAAGGGATTGTCGTAAAGAGCTGATCTTACATGTTTGTTTGTAATGTGGGTTGTTGAATATTATTGTAGGCTGTTGATTACGAAGGAAGCATATCCTTCTGATTTCAGAGGTTTTTGGTTGCTGTCAATAACTGGTGCCAGACTACAGTGGGCCCATATATTCATGCAACAGTCTTGCCTTTTTCGGAGACAACTGTAAACCACCATCATTCTTGAAGAAGTGGGAGCTGAAGGTTGTCGTTCAGCGAAGTGCCGGAAGATTCCTACATCATATTACAAAGATAGGTGCATGTTCGGCACCTGATCGCTCAACTAACTGTGGTAAAGTGGAATGTTATAAATATTTATAGGGGACTTAGTGTACTGACTGAGATCAGCTGTGAAGGTATCTGTATCTAAAAAGTGTGGTGTATTACAGATGACCTTACTTGCTACCACATTTATACCTCAGTCAGAATTATTCTGGAATATTGTGATGACTACGTTAAATGTCTAGGGTTATGAAAATGATGAAGTGTAAGTCACAACAACAACAGACAGATAAACAATTTAATTTATTCTACAACACTTTACAACACTGTGACACTCACACACATATAACACTCTATAAGACTATCTTAAATGAGTCAAGTGATTAAGTTTAAAAATATATGTATTAATTCTTGTCAATAATGGATATCCTGACCAGGAATCACAATCAAATGTAATTACAAGTATTATTTACACAGTTTATATATATGAACTTTGTATTGACATAGTTTATTATTATTATTCTATGTGTGTAATTTGTGCAGTAGTAATATGAGGTAATACTGGTTTTGTTCAAGCTTGGTTGTTGTTTTTTCATCATGACTTCAAGTGTTTGATTATCGGGGAAATAGTATTGGGAAACTTTCACAGTTCCTGTCATTTGAACCAATTAATTGTCCCTCTGTGGTTAACAAAATGTCAATTTTTGAGGGGGCACATAATGTTGAGCTACTCTGGCCACAGAAGACACTTCACTGGTCGCTATCTGGACCCAGGAGTATGCTGTCAGCCTCTGGATTCAGCAAAACCCAGACCAGGTGCTGCTTCAATAACTAGGACCACAGTCCCTGAAACAAGAAGGTTGTACCTCCTACTTCATAACTAATTTATAATATATTTCCAGACTGAACACAATACATAACAAACACTGAGTTCAGAGCGGTAGGCCAACTGCTATCTTCATCTGAAACAATTTACACCAGTATTCTCCTCCTAAATGGTTACTACGCCTCTGCAATTCCAGCCTTAGTTCCTTCTAGTCAATAAGATAGGTGTCAGTGTACTGTTTGGCAATTCCATGCAGTTTTACTTTTCTCCGACACCTTCTGTTCAGGTTGGAGCACTATATAGGCCTTGCCTCATGTTCGCTACTGAACCACACACATATACAGACATAAATTATCAATTTACATTCAATTTTCATTAAAAAGATATTGAATATATCAAGCTTACCACAATTCATGGAAATAATACACAGATACGTTGACTGGCGATGAATAATGGCACAAATTATGGCACAAATTCCGATCCGCCTCTGTCCCAGGCTTTTATTTAGAAAAATATGATCTGGCTCTCAACGCACTGTTTCTTAGTAAGTTTATTTTAACATGTGGCACTGAACTGACGCTCCTAATTGCCTATATTGGCGGGTCTAACCAATCGAGCCATGTTTACACAAGCGTTTGAAAAAAAGTACCCTTCCTTCCGTCTCCTTTAACAACAAAAAATAGTATTTGCAGACCGACTAATCATGTTTAGCCTTACATATACTTCCCGCCAATCAAATAGGAGGTAACATGTTGGCCTATTTCCCGTACAATGGTGGTTTCAAAACCTGCCACTGCGCAATTCTGATTTTGGTGTTGTCTGACAGCACCACCATTTTATTTTGGCTATAATTTGTTAATTCCTAGACTATTTGCGTAACGTTTAACATATTCTTTGTCAGCAAGTCCTAAGGAACCCAATTATATAAATTTAAGGGAGCTAGGTGGCTGCGTTCAAAATGTGCATTTTCTTCTACCTCCTGTTCACTTCGATACGATGTGGTGTCTGGGTACTGTCAGGCTTTCAAACGTAAACCAGTATAATGTCATGTTTCCCAATAAGCATTTTTCAGGTTTTTAAACCTAACTCTCGTATGGGTAGTGTTTTTTATCACTGTCCATCTGAAAAAAAAAGTATTGCTTCTGGCCTTTCGCTTGGGGAGGGTGGCATTAATTGTATATCGCGAGACGCGTGTTAGGGTTGCATGCGTTCCTGCTTTCAGCCCTCCCTTCTCTCTATCCTAAGTTCATCTGTCTTTTCATCACGCCGTGTATAAAATGAAATTAATGGAAGTATTAATTTAGGTCATTACGCGGTGTGCCTAGCTCAAGGTTTTCTTAGAAATGCAGTACACGTTTTATTGTAGAAAGCGTGTAGTGATGCAGTAGGCTTTACTATCAACGTGAAACGTTACAATTTGCAGACGAAGTACAGCAAAACAAGGGGCTTTACATTTACCTTTTATTTTATATATGTGGATTTTTGTACGCCATTGTGAGACTGGGGATTTGTGATATAAACATTCCATCAGTGTCCACAGAAACTTACAAACAACACGCAGAGATGATGATAATAAACAATCTACCAGTGTATACTAGAAGTCACCTCAGTTAGAAAATACACTACACCCTTATATAATAATAATATGTGTATTATGGACAGAAGATCCATTGTATAAATTGATTGATGTAATTAATTTCTATGATTTCACTTTTGATTGACAGTCCTGATTCCAAATAAATTAGATTCAGGACAATAAATTGAAAAAAAAATTTACATTAACTTTACCAAATACTTTCAACCACTGACTTACTAAAGATAGTCTTTTAAAGTGTAGTTCGTATGTGATTGTCATGGTACTGTTGTGTTGTATTAGATAATAAAATAATTGTGTAATTGTTTATATGTTTAGTTGGTTAATGCAACCTTACACTAACATTTCATAACCCTAGACACCAAACGTAGTCATCTTACAGTCTATCTAGAATAAGTCTGAATGAGATCATAGTGGTGGTAGTAGAAAGGTGCCCTGGAAATTTACTCTAATATTTATTATATTCAGGGACCTTCACAGCTATTCGCCAATAGCAGGATCATTGTATTGCTTTGTTTGTATATTTTTGTCTAATACTTTGTCAAACCGATTTAGAACGTGTGGATACAATGGTTGGAAAAAATTCAGTTATTGTTATTCAACAACAAGAAAATATCACACTACACAGAGATGCCTTGTTAACATATTTAAGTCGAAGACAAGGTGTTGGTCTCAACAAGAGCTAGAAGAACAAATAAAAAGTGAACGTGATTATTGACAAAATGTTTTACAGCGTGTTGTGGCTGTCATTAAAACTTTAGCTGAACGAGGTCTGCCTTTTAGAAAATCCAATGAAACATTTGGGTCATTACAGAATTATCATTTTTGGGGTTTATTGGAACTTGAGGCTCAGTGTGATCTATTTTTAGCAAGCTATATTTCAAAATATGGAAACGCTGAAAAGGTTAAACCGTTTTATCTATCCAAGACAATATAGGATGAACTCGTAGATTTAATGAATGAACAAGTACACTCAATTATTCTTGATGAAATCAAGACTGCTGGATACTTCATGTTTGTCATTGGACTCTAGTCTTGATCTTTTCCACATTAATCAAATGAGCACTATAATACGGTATGTGTCAATCGAATACCAGTGGGACGATTTTTAGCATCCCTTAAACTGGAAGGCCATACGTGAGAAAAAATTGCGAATACTTGCAAGAAGTATGTAAAATAATTTTTTCAACATGCAGATGACAGTCCAACGATAATGTTTGTAAACATGGCGGTGCGCTATAAAGGAATGTAACAAAACATTCAAGAGAGAGAGAGAGCAACAATTATGCTATATTTATACCATGTGCAACTCTCTAAATCTTGTTGGCCGCAGTGCAGTTGACTGCTGTCCTATTGCAGTAAAATTTTTCTCAACAGTACATTTACTTTACATATTCTTTTCTGCTTCAACACCGATGGGCAGCTCTTAAAACTGATCTTTGTAATGAGAGAGTACTGAAATCTTTCTCCGACACTCGTTGGGAAGCACATGCAATTGTAACGAACGTAGTTGTAGAATCCTATCAAAAGGCAGAAACTAAACAAGAGGCAAAAAACATTGCTAACAAAATGCAAGAGTTGGAGTTTGTTTTTATGTTGATATTTTGGGATGACATTTTACAAAGCTTTCACCGCACGAGCTAAATTCTGCAAGAAGAAGAACTGCATTTACAAACATGTTCAAATCTGTATCAATCATTAGCTGATCATCTGCACATATTGAGGAAAGAGTTCCAGAAATGTGAAAACAAATCAAGACATATCCTACTTGATACTGACGTTAAAGAAGCAAAATCCAGGAAACGAATAAGACAAACAAAACACGATAATGATGGCAAAAAGCCAGAAGTAAATCTAAGTCCCAGAGAAAAGTTTCGCATATCGACAATAAATGTAATATGACAGAATTAAAAGAAGAGGTGGTGTTTACATAGAAGTATCAAGCAAATATTCCTGTTTGACAAATTTGAATATGTCTGAAAAAGAATATTTGCAACATTGCCATAATCTGCTGACATCGTATCCTGACTGTTATGTACGACAGACAAGAGTACTGAAAAAAATAAAATCTCTCATGGTGATCTCTATGACATAAGAATGCAAGATGAAATGCAACGTGAATTTCCAAATGTCGAGATTGCTGTACGCATTTTCCTGTCATCGATGATAAAGAACTGTTCTGCAGAAGGTTCTTTTTCACAATTAAACCGACTTAAAAACCCTCGTAAATGAAACATGACTCAGGAAAAACTAAATTAGTTTGTTTGACTTTGTGTGGAAGCGGACATGATTTGTCGTATCGATTTTCATAACATAATCAAAGATTTTGCAATAAAAAAAACGGTTATTCTAAATATTTCTCCATGATTTTCTGATGTTTGTATGGGTTTATTTATTCTTTTGTTTTCCACACATATTGTTATTTAATTATAAAAACATTTATATAAAATCCCTGTTATTATTTCTAGTTTTACCTTTTAAAAGATTGAAGAGGGGCCCTAAAATATTTTAATAGCATAGGGTCTCCGGAATCCTTAATCCAGACATGCCTATCTCATAAAGTCAGTCCTGGGGGCAGAACCTGTCCTTCTACCAGGCGCGCGAAACAGGTTGCGGATGATTGAAGAACTTCTAGATATAGGGGTTAGCTGTTAATACTGAACAAACAGCCGTGGACAAAAGCAGATATTTCGGGCTGATAGGGCTCGTGATTCTTGGTTGGCAGTCTATCTAGTAGAAATAAAACTCTGAATTCAAACAACCGCTGCCTTGCAGGAATATCCATTTACGGGAAAGGCTTCGGGAGTAAACCCTGAGGATAAATCCAGAGTTGGAGTCCCTAAGGTAGTCTAATGTTGATTCGACATTATTCTGGCAACTCCTGGGACGTGGCTGGTACAAAACTGGACATGATTTTGCCGTTCCTTTGGACCTACTGGTTACGTGGAGAGGGAGAACATGCTGCATGGGCAACAGCTTGATCTCCATATAACTTTGCCCAAGCTCGCGCCCTGGAAAAAATGCACTCCAGCTGCACCCTATGGTGTCGGTACAACACGGCGGATTTTACGCCACATCCTTGGTAGGAAGGACAAAGTGACAAAATTCGTGCTTTCACGTGCTGACCTTCAGAGCATGTATGCACTACTTAGCGCAGACTACGCTGACTTAGCCATGTCCACCGCATGGAATGGTTGCATTCCTAAAGAGATCTTCTACGGACAACTGGCAGACGGCCAAAAAAAAAAAAACAGCTGGGCGACCGCAGCTAAGTTCAAAGATGTGTACAAGAGAGACATGAGGGAACTGGACATAAATCCAACAACCTGGGAGGATGAAGCTGCCGATCGCACCAAGTGGCGATGCTCTCTACGACCCCACCTCACATTGCGCGAACTGAAGCTTTTACAACAAGCAGGGCAAAAGAACGCACCGACAGGAACACCAAGACCAAAAACAACTGAGGGCTATCACATCCGGGGCATATTCCCTTATTCAGTCATGACTTAATCACTGAGTCATAGTGAAGTCACTGAGTCATGACTGAAGGGGCCACTACTATCACTATAAAGTCAACGTTGTGGAGTCAGTCAAACACATCTCCGACTCCTGACATTTTAGATGTACGATTCCAACACCAATCTCCGACTACAGTTTTTGTACCAGTCAAATGGCATCAAATTCAGAGTCCGGACATTTTTTACCGACTGCGATTCCACTAATAAACGACCGATTCCGTGACTGCGACTCACGCACACTGCATGTAGTCCCCGTTTGTCTGTGAGGAGAAAAATCAAGAATAGAACTGTTGTCTAAACTGTTGTCTGAACTGTTGTCTGAACTGTTGTCTAAACTGTTGTCTAAACTGTTGTTTGAACTGTTGTCTGAACTGTTGTCTAAACTGTTGTCTGAACTGTTGTCTGAACTGTTGCTTGAACTGTTGCCTAAACTGTTGTCTAAATTGTTGTCTGAACTGTTGTCTGAACTGTTGTCTGAACTGTTGTCTGAACTGTTGTCTGAACTGTTGGTCTGAACTGTTGTCCGAACTGCTGTCTAAACTGATGTCTACACTGTTGTCTAAACTGTTGTCTAAACTGTTGTCTAAACAACTGTTGTCTAAACAACTGTTGTCTACACTGTTGTCTAAAGTGTTGTCTAAACAACTGTTGTCTAAACTGTTGTCTAAACTTATGTCTAAACTGTTGTCTAAACTGTTGTCTAAACTAGGAACATCAAGATTAATTTATACATCAAGATTAGTTTATATAGGGAATGGAAACCCCATCATATAAAACATACTGCTAAAAAATGACTCATGTGAAGACGCAGCAAATATTGATATGGGTTTACTGCAGTAGTTGTCCAATACTCCATCATCATTTTCCTGTGCGCTCCTCCTGTAGCATGGAGACACCAGTGCAGCTGTTCCCCTTGTAGGAAACGTTGACCAAGCAGTCACATCCTCTTGCAGCAGTGGTATATGTGGTATATGTGATATATGTGGCAATTTGTTTTACACGATGAGTTTGCCAGCCCTATTGCACAACCTCATATAACTTACCTTTTACGACATGGCTGAGGGTACGAGTGTCGTATTATTTCTTAGTCTCTTCAGATACCCTCGGAAACTACATTAGATCCATGCTCCTTAAGGAGCTATAAATAAATGAAAGAAGGAAGATAAAAGTGAAACTACATATACAACCCTATGACCACCAGCTATGTACAATGCTATAATAACAGATGTGGAAGTGAACCTCTGTCTGTGAGGCTAATTACCCCCTCACTGGCTCTTGAAATCGTCCACATTCTTCCAGGGATTTCCCATGTGGTGAAACATGTTGAGAACCCAGCATTGCACACTAAGCTTGGAGGAGTCACTTGAGCCCTAGTCATCTATGGCTTTTACTTCATTGGCTGCATACAGGAAGACCTCACTATGGACTTATGATAGTCAAGGGAAGCTGAGATGTGACTCTATGTAGGACGTGTGAATTCATTGGGAGAGCCCAGAGCACAATATTTTAGCTCTGCATATTTGGAGAGCTGCCTTCGATGGCGGGGAATGCTCAGTATGCCACGTTCTTCTTACTCCTAGCTTGGGACCAGATGTGACGATCCTTTAAATGCAAGCCAAGCTGGAGGAACTGGAGCTCATGACTTCATTTCAACACGTTTAGAAATGGCAGAAAAGCCACAAGAAAAGCCTAGATCTACAATGTAGATAATACCAAGGAGTCGTCAACATGGTATTGACTGCAAAAGAGTGAGAAGCTCAGCAGTCCTAGTTAAACAACAACAAGAATAAAACCCTATCTTAACCACTTCTTACGACCATAGCTGGTAGTTTATCTCTCACAGACCCGCTGCAACCATCTTGGTTAAACTAGAAAATAACTTGACAAATTGCGAGCATTTTCCCCCGATCGGCAAGCAGGAAAATATATAAACAGTCAAGCAGACGACACATCCGAGAAATAACGGACTGCTCCGGGTAAGATAGATGGAGAAAACGGCATCTTTAAAGTTCACAAGAATACAATTCGTGCGGCCGTAGTTAATGCACTGTATCGGGTGCCTCGTCAAAGTGTCACGTGATGTTTCCTTTTACACTTAAAAAAAAAACCCCGAACAAAAATATAAAAATTCAAATTGACAATGGCTAAAAGTAGGGGAGGGGAGGGCAGGGGAGGGGAGGGCAGGGCAGGGCAGGGGATATGGTGTCTAGTAAATACGCATCATGATGATTATTCTCCTTGTTGCCCCATCTCCAGCATGGATCCACCACTACAGCTGCTACCCTTATACCAATGGCATCCTAGCTCGGTGGTCCATGGTTCGATCCCCAGTTGAGGTCGGATTCTTTAGACTGTTAACGGCCCCGGGGTCGACCCAGCCTCATGAATTGGGTACCAGAACAACTCTAGGAAGGTTAAGACTGACGACATCACCCCGAGTGTGTCGATGGTCAAGAACATACGGGCCTAACACCGTATTCCTAATATGACTTAATAGGCGTTTAACGGGATCCTTTACCTTTTTTTTTATATCAGTCACGTGCTCTTGCAGCGGTACTCTCTGCAGCAAGTTGTCTTATATGATGAGGTTGCCCGTTGTGACGAATTGGGTTATAAATTGTGGGCACTTGGATGGAGCTACCATCCCTCCTATTCTTTCTGATTTTTGGCACGCCCATTTTACTTTTTTTTTTTTTTTTGCCAGCTTATTAGAGTGGGGACATTCTGCACTGATCTCGGTAAGCCTCCTTAAGTATTTGGTAGTTATTTAGTTTTTTCGTGGGTACTAGCCGTAGTCTGATGAGTTCATTATAATGAGTTCTAGACATTATTAACGTTCGGCCATCGCTCTACTACACCAAGAAGCTATAGTTAGTTCTTGTAAAGGAAGTTGTGTTTTATGCCTATTACGGGGTTTTATTTTGAAGCCTAATGGTTGTGTACTTTAAGATGCTTCATGAAAGTTTTGAGGACCCCTCTTTTGCACACTGTATATATATATATATTTTTTTTTCTACCTGTAAGGTTGTTTTAATTGATTACGTGTGTACTGTATGGTTACTTTTAACTCAGTTAAAGATTTCCCAACAGTAGCTTTATATGTTGAGTCATATAGATGCTTGTAAATGTAATTTTTTTTTTTTTTTTTTTTTTTTTTTCGTTCGCTCGCTAATACTCGAGGCGAAATCTCAGGTTATTATTTTATGTCTAACCTGACATTGATTTTACGTGAGTATCCCTTTATTTCGTGTACAGAGACAGGTGTCCCTCGCCATTCAGGCAAATACTCGCCGATTTCGGAGGTACCCATTGCAGCTGGGTCGGCTCAGGAGCCGCCAGTCCCTGGTCGACGACACTCCTTCAAATGTCCTCGCCAGGTCTCGAGTTAATCCAGTCCACATCCCGGTCGACGAAAAATCCTCAAATGCCGTCGCCCGGGTTTGATCCTGTATCACCCGGTCGCCAGAGCGGTGTTGTAACCACTACGCTAGCGCGGCTCCCAAAAATGTAATGAAATTGACAGCCGCATTGGCAAAGCTGCAGTAACCTTTGCCCACCTCACATAGCGTGTTTGGGGAAATTCCAAACTCACAACGAATACCAAGGCTGCGGTACATAACGCCTGCGTCACCAGCACTCTCCTATATGGCAGCGAGACTTGGACAACCTATGCCAAGCAAGAAAGAAGGCTCAATACCTTCCATTTACGGTGTCTACGCCACATCCTCGGTATGTCGGGGAAAGATAAAGTGACAAATGTCGAGGTGTTGTCACGTGCTGGCCTTCAAAGCATGCATACACTGCTTAGACAGCGCAGACTATGCTGGCTTGGCCATGTCCGCCGCATGGAAGATGGTCGCATCCCGAAAGATATCTTCTACGGGCAACTAGCAGATGGCAAAACAACAGTTAGGCGAACGCAGCTGAGGTTCAAAGATGTATGCATGAGAGATATGAGGGCACTGGACATAAATCCAGCAACGTGGGAGGATGAAGCTGCCGATTGCACCAACTGGCGATGATATTTACGGCGCCACCTCACATTGTGCGAAAAGAAACTAACACAACAAGCCGAAGAGAGGAGAAAACATCAGGAAAATAAGCAGCTGAGGGCTGGCACCTCAGGGGCGCATTTCCATAGTCAGTTATGACTGAAGGGGCTATTATTATTATTATTATTATTATTATATAATGAGATTATATGTTTTACAGCCAGCCTGGCGATTGTGTTTTAGGCCAGACTGACATATGCTACAAGGTCAGTTCTGCACCAGCTAACGGCAAGGTTGTTTACATGCCTAAAACCCTCCCAGTGCCAGTCGCGGGTAACCTGATTACGCAAAGTTGCGAGGTTAGCAATAAGCCTGACCGACCCGTATCTGCTCGCTTGTCTGTTTAACGGTCAGGGAGAGAGAGGGGGAGGGTCATAAAACTGTAGGACCAGGTCAGCCCTGGACAGCAGATAATATTGAGAAGGAACGGGTTGTATATAAGTTAAACTGTACCTGTGTATGCACTGGCCTTGTTTAATGTTGCATCATTTCATGATTTATTTTGACGAGATGATAAGTGTTTTGAATATGTTTTATTACAGCAACACCTGTCACCTCCGACAGAGCTCTGAGTCATCAGCTTGGAATTACCTTCCTGCCTTCCAATAAAGCCGGATAAACCAGCAATCCTTTTACATCGGGGTAGTCCTCAACGTACTGCAGTGGTGGTTCATCATTCCGACTCCTTATTACGGGTCCAGTCGGTTAATTTCCCCTTGCTGGGAACAACTGTCAACGCCTACTCGCAAAGCAGGTGGAGCACTCTGCCCCATAGGCGTCATATGCATTCACTTTCTAAATAATTGCTTCCACCTTCCCAAGAGTGGCGGGCCTTTGTACAAGTGGAGGGATTACTTTCAGCGGCTCATTAAATCCGAAGTGCACGCATTGATAACCTCGGGGTTTTATCTGAGATCTATAACACCTTGTCAGGGTAGAGGCCTAGACTTGGGCCCATTTTTTGGTTCCAGTGGTGGAGTTAGGGTGGAGTTGGTTCTATGAATTTCCGGCAGTTTAGGGAAAGGAGAGGGTAAATATCTTCCCGGTGAGCAATCCGCCAATTTCAGGTGGAATATATATAAAGAGTGCCAAAGGAGAAAGATTATTAATTTGGTTGGGGAATTGTGCGCAGAGAATTGGCACATTTTTAGAACTGAGGGACACTAGTGCATATATCGCTGACAAGGGTAAGTCGGCAGGGTCAATTTGTGGTGTAGGAACTTGTTTGTTTCAGGGTTCCTGTTGAAGGATTAGCTTAAACCTCTTCCCAATAACAGGTGGAGTTAAATCAGGGTGGATTAAGGCTAATGTTATGTTTGCTAGCCTGGTGGTCACTTGATTAATTTTTTTAATGCATGTTTGGTGTAGTTGCTTGTGATTTGATATTTCTCGTTCTTTACACGAGAGCCTTATTTTTGTTTGTTATGAATAAAAATAGAAAATTCATTAGCGGATCAGATCCTCTTTCTATTCTGTCGTAAACTTAGTTGTTTGTAGAGTCACTAATGTGTACTAAACCTTATCTCCAAGAAGAGAGAGAGGCAGTGTGACAGTAGTTAAAACATAGTCATTGTGTTCTTTACTCCTGATAACTATAAGTCACTCTATCCACATTCAACACCATAACTCATCTATCTTCTCAGACTTCACTCAGACTTGTGTTTTGTCTCAGACTTCACACAGACTTTCGTCTTGTCTAGACAGACACGTGAAAACCACGCGTGACACACGTCTTAAACTCAATCACGGGACGGTGTTAAAGATAGCACATAGCATTTATTGTGATCTGTTTTAATTTTAAAAATCGAGCATTAAGGAAACATTGTCAATATTTTTTCCGGAGACTTTCTATTTTACCACTTTAAAAAAAATGCATATTGTCACAGCGTTATTTCGCAGTGCGTTTAATGTCTTGTGTTCGTTGAAAAGCCAGTCGGGAGAGGCCGAGGTTAGCCGAACTGGTGGGTCATGTGATTACCGGAAGGGAAAAAAGGCGCAAAACTGGGGAGTGAGAAGTGAGTCTGTTGTCCGGGAAGGACGTTTTTCCCTTATGCCAGCGAGATCGCTGTTTGGTCTATATTGTAAGACTGTAAACTGAGTGCCTGCCATGTTTTCGGACCTTGGTGATAATTACGTTGTTAAGTCTACAGCAGTGAAGGGTCTAGATTGTATTGTCTACAGGAAGTAGTTGGATAAGATGTCGATGATTTTGAGTGTGTCATTGTCATAGTTTTGCAGCTCGGGTGAGCGATATTTATGGCAGCCATTTGGGGTATAGTTTGTACCTTCGTGTATGGAGGTGATAGTTTACGCTGCTAAGGCAGGTTTACAATGGCTTTCTCATTATTGTATTTTACGCGTTTGATGGCCGTGTGAGTCCTTATTGTGTGTGCATATTTATTAAAGGGAAGTATCTGTTGAAGGTGTTTATTACTTTTGTCAGCCATTGTTGTGTGGTCATACCTTTAGGAGGGCGAGCCTATAGTTGTTATTATAAACCCACACAGCAGCGGTGTAATCCGTGGAGTGTTCTCCATGATTAGTGGTTCCTGATACATATGGAGAAATACACGAGGTTAGAAGCCTGTGTAACTCAGTGAAAGGTTGTAATACAAGCGTACTTTAAGACAAGAAAGATGCCTGAAAGTTGAGGAAAGTGGCAGCGTGAAATTCGTTCATTATGACATATCACAGATCCTTACTTACTTAGTCGTTCCCCTTCTACCGTGAGGTGTAGAGGTTTGGAAGAGAGAGCGCCAGACCATCCCATCGGCTGTCCTCCTCCCGGCCTGGCTCCATTCTAGTCCTCGATCCCTCAAAGATTGTCTAATGTTGTCCTCCCAGCGGACTCTGGGTCGTCCTCGGGGTCTGGATCCTTGGCTCTTTGTTTCCCATGCTTGTCGTGGTATCCGATCTTCTCCCACTCTGCAGACATGGCCAAACCATCTTAATTGGGACTGCTAATCACAGATCCGACCATCACAATAACTTCACATCCACTGGCTTCCCACACCACTCGTACATACATGCATACATGGAATTTCTGATGTTCCATTTTTGTCCCAACACTCTTTCCAACATCTTTATGTTGGTGGACCATTTGACTATTCACACAGTTAACGTGTTGCATGTGACTATTATCACAAATAACGTTTTACATTTGACTACTATCACAAATAACGTGCTGCATATTTCGAAAGGTCCATGACACTTCACGAATTAGAACCAGAGAGACACAGTTACCATCTACTATACAGGTTTCGTCACAGCCTGCAACGCTCTCTCCCATCTCAGCACCAACGTTGTACAAAAGGCCAGACACCAGCGTTTAGTACGAAAATAAGCCACAAGATATGTCTCTTTATTGAGCGGTTGTGAAGAGACAGTGGCATTAAGCGAGAAGTGAATCTCCGCTACGATCGAATGAGGCAATTAACACGTGAAAGCTTTTAGCATTCTAAAAAGCTATATAAATAGTAGCATCCTACTATCAAACAATATAAAAACCACTCACCAACCTAACCTTACATAAACTACAGCTACCCTGGCGAACATCTAATCTCAAAAAAAAAAAAAAAACTACCAGTGCATCTAATAACATTAGAGAAAGTATTATAGCACGTTTCACTAGCTTTGCCCTCAAACAAATGTAATTATCTGATTAATGCCATTTTTTGCATACGATGTTATATTGGGTTAGACCCAACAAATACGAGTATATACTTTATATCTGTGCATCTTGTCTAGTTCCCATAAACGAATGAAATCCTTTGATCTTTGTCGGCATACTAATTATTGTGTATCGAGAAAAGAAATTTTACCACTTCAGTCACAGATTCTGTGAATTGATTAGGCATAGGCGTGTCTACTATTACAATAATGTGGCCATCACGTTTGCATATGAATACCTGTTGAAGATGATTTCTTAAATGATCTGCATGCGAGATACTCGTGACATTGTTTGTCACTGACATTTAGTGCGCTACCAAACTGGACCTTCATTGATCTAATTATTTCAATAGGTATCATCACTTTGCGGTTCATAAATATAATAATGTAACGTTGCTACTCTACTGTGCTTGTAAATAACGGTAAGGTCATCTTTAAAGAAATTAAACTTCATCCGAATCATAATCAGATGTCTATGAGAAATTGATAATCAATCTCGGCTGAATGAAGGACAAACCATCATTCGTCCAATATTCCTCTTCCTCTTGTAACACATGGTTCTCACATTTCTTCCAATAATCCTTGGCTATATTTGAGATGGCGGCTTTTGTAAGTATTTCAACATCTTTTAATCTGAACGTTCTATTTTCTGTTGCTACCTGTTCCTTAATTTTAGCCCAGACTAATTCTATTGGGTTTAAGTGAGAATGGTAAGGAGGCAATCTTAAACATCTGTGACCATGTTCATGGATTGCCTTGTCTATGTGAAATATCTTTGTATGCTGTGTCTTTTTTACAATTCCAAGTAATTCAGGCTTCAGGGACATTTCGTTGAATGGAATGTTGTTTTTGGTCAGCCAAATCCTTATTACATCTTTAGTACTTTATGAATTAGGAACTTTATCTTCTGGTGCCACAACGTTGTGATATGAAGCATTGTCCATTATCAAACACGACGGTCTATCCAATGAAGGAAGTACATGATTCACAATCCAATCTTGAAATATCTTGCCATTCATCTCTGTATGATAATCCCTATTATCTGTGGATTTTGAAACAAATATGAGTTCAGTATTATTTAGAAGCCCATGATGGCTGCTTCCTGCATGTGCAATTATTAGGCGCTGTCCTTTGCTGCTTGGTACTAGTCTCTTAGTTGTCCCATCAGATGATTGCCATTCTCGTTCATTACTGTGGTGCGCATTTATCCAAGTTTCATCTAAATACACAAAATAATAACAATCTCTTCTCATTTCTCTGACCTCGCGTAAATATTTGCTTCTCATTGCAACTAAATGAGGCTTCTCACAAATAAGGTTTCTACCACCAACATATTTTCTAAAAGTGAATCCCAAACTCCTAATAGTCCTCCATAGCGTAGATTTGGAAATATCAATGTCATTATTCTTTCTTAATCAAATTTTCAATTTCCTTAAAGTCACTGCCTCATTATTGTGAAACATATTGCAAATTTCTCTGCGGATCAATTCTCTGTCAAAATTATCCACCACTCTTGGCCTAATTTTCGTGTGTAAAACACTGGAATTAGAAATTTCAGATGTCGCTATCCAGCGGTGCAATGATCGTTTGCTTATCCCCAAGGCCTGAATAGTCCTCTTTTGTGGGTTTGAAATAGAATGATATAGTTTTCCTCGAGTAGCTTCATTGCAGAAATACTTAAAAATCCTATTTGTGATTTGCTATAATGTCATAAAATGTACTCGCAGACTCATTTTTCCTACTTAACCACACAATACTTTTTGTAGACACGCCACTGATTGACAATGTGTGCGTAACACAGGATATAAATTGTTTTATGTTCAAGAAGTGCAATTTCACGCAATTTCACGCTAAAATCATGCCAATTGTTTGTTAAACCAATCATGTGCAAATGAGGTCGTATAATTTACTGTAGAAATTTCAATATCTGTGTGTGTGATGTGTGTTGGCAAGTAGAATTTTGATATTATATCGCAAAGAAACGAAAATTGAAACCAATGGCAGCATTTTAATGAAAGATTTAATTCATAGGGTCTATACCATTTCAAATTCACACACAAAATGTCACTTATATGCGTTATATATTCGCTGATGATAGGAAACTCTTTACAGAGCGATACAACAGGAAGCAATCTGATCATCAGAAGAAGTCCCCCCGTCCGACAAGTGTTTCGGCCCTACATACTCCTTTACACTCTAAGGGGGGCGGGCCCACTTGGGTCATGACTCCCAAGCGTCTCAGCTTCCTGTTGTCTTGCATCAAAAATGAACCCATTTCACTTATGGTAGCAACTTTAAATTCCACAACTCCGCCAGCCGTGGAGGCAATTGTGAAAGTAACAAAGAGAAGACAAATTATTCCGTTCGTTCCGTCGCACACACTGAGACACCAGCGCGAAGTCAACGAGTCGCCACTGCGCGTTCCCCACTTAACTTTTAATACTGACACCCCTTATAGTATACACCGCTTGTCGCCCCTGAGTCGCAGCCCGTTCACTAGTCCACCACAAACCTCAGCGTATTGTGGACTTAGAAAAATTCCTGGTGTTTTCTGTACCGCAGCGTTTATTGTTACGATCTCCATTCCCCATTGCGGTTGTTCCACAGCCAGCCTGATGCCTTTTCGGCAGTTTCACTAAGCCTCTTCAGGGCCCTTGTTCTTGACTGTCCCCTCAGCCCCAACAGTTTCAATAGATCATACACTGATGCAGCCACAAGCCCTCTTGCACCCACTTCAACAGCCATGACCCTTGCAGTGAACCCATCATGTCTCAGATCCGCGGCCAGATCACTATACTTGGCCGCTTTGAACGAATGTTGCTCGTCTAATCTGGATTCAAATGGCACGGTCAGTTGGGCAAAGCTAGTGAAACGTGCTAATAGTTCGTCAAGCATTACAGTTTCAAAATCTAACAGGCGTAGGCTGCCATCCATCTCCACAGATCTCGAGTCTTGCTTGATGTTCTCCGTAAATTCTGTGTGTCTAATTTTATGCTGGAAAAGGATGGGGGGGGGGGGGGGGGGGGGGGGGGGGGGGGGGGGCGGGGGGGGGGGGAAAGAAGGGTGGGGATGGAGGAGGAACCTTACAAGGAACAGATCGCGTTCCTAATTCTCTTGCTGTTCACGAATATATTTTAGT
This sequence comes from Oreohelix idahoensis, assembly GCA_024509875.1. Lineage (NCBI taxonomy): Eukaryota > Metazoa > Mollusca > Gastropoda > Stylommatophora > Oreohelicidae > Oreohelix > Oreohelix idahoensis. The sequence goes on along the minus strand of JAMPIV010011710.1, from coordinate 33,221 downwards.
AGCCAACTCGGGAACGCGGAAAAAAGTACCTTTGATCATCGGGGAATGCCGGCAACGTGATTTTAATTCCCGGCGGGAGAGGCCTAGTCCGAAATATTCATAGTTTAAAAAGTCCCCCCCCCCCCCCCCCCCGCCTATAGATTTATCATATCATCCGCTGGAATTTACCGGTAGACTGCTATAGACTGGTAGCCGACCCCTGATCTACTTCCATGGTAACAACGTGTAGGTATCCATAACCTTTTCTCTCTGTCTGTCCCTACCTCATGTCATCATCATGACTTTTGCGATCCTTACGGAGCATCGAACCACCACGGCAGCTGGTCCTAAAGGAAGCCTGCATACAGCAATGTCCTAGCTGGGGTGGTCTCTGCAATAATTTATCTTATATCATAAGATTGCCTGACTAATGGTCAACCTCATATCAGTCGCCAGAGGGGGCAGTGGGCCTATTCGTGCTTTGCCTTGTCAGAGGACTCTCGAAAACTACATGGGCCCCTAGCTTGTCTAGGAACTGTGTATTCGTTGTCTTCTTTTTCCATGGGATTTGCCCTTTGATTTTATATATCTACATCTCAGGGGCCATAGTTATTTTCTCCAGCTTTGTGTCCACTGTCCAGGTCTGTAAAAGAGACAGAAAGAGAGACAGAGAAAGAGACAGAGAAAGAGAGTGAAAGAGAAAGAGAAAGAAAAAGAGACATAGAAAGAGAGAGAGAGATACAGAGAAAGAGAGAAACAGAGAAAGAAAAAGAGACAGAGAGAACGAACGAACGAACTTTTTAAAAAAAGGGTTAAGAATTTGCACGCCGGCCCATCTAATTCTGACTTCCTCTCTCTCTCTCTCTCTCTCTCTCTCTCTCTCTCTCTCTCTCTCTCTCTCTCTCTCTCTCATGTTGCATACTTGTCGTGATCCGAAGAAATTTGTCCCTTTTAGCCGAGTGGTCTGCCCTGTCTTGTTCTCTAATTTTAGTCTACGTTCCCCCCCTCCCCCTTTTTTTTCTGTCTTATAGCTCCTAATAGCGCTATGTCTGGCATTGGTCATGTCCATCTTACGTTCGAAGGCTAATTCCACTTCTTTACACGTGGACAGCGGAATCTAGCTATAGGTCCTTTTATTCTACCTTTCTTGTAGAGAACGGCTATTTCCGTTTCTTTGAGTTACATAGAACCAGTGGACACGGGGGAAACTGCTACCCTTTTATTTGTGCCGCCTTCGTCTCGTCCCGCTAACATCGGTTGCTCGTAGACCCGCCAGCGCTGTGGCAGATTACGTCCTGTTCTTATATCTCGAGTCGCCCGAGGAATCTTTCTCCTAGTTCTTACGTCTGAGGTTGTTTCATCTAGTGCACGTGCAAAAGCCACCTGCAGACTCTATCTTGCTATTTAAGCAAGAGGTCTCTATCACTCAGTAGCACTGTCTCAAGAAAATTCTGCCACTGGACAAAGTGATTTTCTGCGCCAGAGCTTAATAGTTGTAGTGCAAGAATTATTCGGTATTCGGTAAGCACACATTTACTTATTTAATACCGTGGAATGTTAGCTTAATCTATGTCGTGGTTGAGTTAGAGTGTAGAGTATTTGTCGAGTTGGACAACTGTAGTGAAATCGACAAGGGATAGTGGACTGACAGAGTTATAGATTACACTTTAGATAAGGTGTAAATAGGAGATGGACTTGAGACAACCTGGAAGAAGATTTATTCAAATGATCTCTCTCTCCAGGCCTCAACTCACTTTACTGTCTAAGCATCTCCTGCTCTCTCTCTCTTTTCTCTTATCATACATAGAGATTATAGTAAAGAGCTAAAAATACAAATATGGATGGAAAGGTCGTGAACAGCGCATTAATAAATGTGTAAAATTTATTAAAGAAGAAAAGCATGAAAATAATGCATATCATCATACACAGCATAAATTACATCAATAATCAAATAATCATCAAATATGAAAAATACACCAACAAACACACACACAGATCACCATTCATAAAACCTGTAGAACACAGAGAGATGAAATAACTGAGTGTCAGCCCGTCCGTTTTCGGGACCATATGAAATAGCTCCAGTAAGTGGTTTTTTCGTATATATCCTCCATCGGTGATGGAATTAACCTGAATAAAATCACTGTATAGGCGCTATTTCATATGGTCCCGAAAACGGACGGGCTGACACTCAGTTATTTCATCTCTCTGTGTTCTACAGGTTTTATGAATGGTGATCTGTGTGTGTGTTTGTTGGTGTATTTTTCATATTTGATGATTATTTGATTATTGATGTAATTTATGCTGTGTATGATGATATGCATTATTTTCATGCTTTTCTTCTTTAATAAATTTTACACATTTATTAATGCGCTGTTCACGACCTTTCCATCCATATTTGTATTTTTAGCTCTTTACTATAATCTCTATGTATGATAAGAGAAAAGAGAGAGAGAGCAGGAGATGCTTAGACAGTAAAGTGAGTTGAGGCCTGGAGAGAGAGATCATTTGAATAAATCTTCTTCCAGGTTGTCTCAAGTCCATCTCCTATTTACACCTTATCTAAAGTGTAATCTATAACTCTGTCAGTCCACTATCCCTTGTCGATTTCACTACAGTTGTCCAACTCGACAAATACTCTACACTCTAACTCAACCACGACAATTGGGAGCCCGTCCGAGATTCTAGAACCCATCTAGTACGACATTTAATATGTGCTCGATCCGAGGATGAATCTCTCACAAGATTCTATCTGGATTCTTAGAGTTTAGTGTTCGGCAGATTATAGGAATTTCTTTCCCCTAGACATATCGAACTATTTCTTTTGGGAGGAAGTCTGAACAGCGTTTTACTCCACAGCAATCATAAATATTAAGTTACATTTATTGTTCATGCTACACATGAGACAGCTGGTAAAGGTTGATGGTATCACTGCTGAGTTTTTGGTTGACAAATCTGACGACTATTGTTGTAAAAGTCAGAAAAAAATTTTTTTTAAGGGTTAATATTTTTTCAGGAGTAGCTCTTTAATCAAAGATAAGAAGCTACAGATAGTCAGTTACTAGCTTGCATTTGTACCAAGGGAGGGTGTTCATTCGGATGATAGCAACCAATCCTCTCAATAGCGTAGTACTGACAGAACTGGGGTGAAGTGATAGTAAGTTTTACATCACTTACATTTTTTGGAGTTTTTTTGGGTTTTTGCTTGTCGATCAGAGTAGCTACAAACTTTCTTGTTTTTTAAAGTTCCCAGGCTAGTCTAGATTTTATTGATTATTAAGTTAATCAGCACGTAGTGGACTAGGTAACTAAGATCTCTAGGTTCTATCCTTCTATAGTGTTTGCTCACCCTGATATAATGGCCGATCTAGATAAAGTGCATAGGATTGCCCTCGAGGTAGCTAAGTACATGGAGTACAAGGATAGCGAAATCCAGCCCTTTCTAGAATTTGCAGTAAGCCTGCAGGATCAATACGAGGTAGACAATTGGTTTGACAGCCGTTTAATCTTAGCATGGTCCTGTAAACAAACTGGGGAGAGTGAAGCATTCACCCGACAGTATGTAGAAGAAGTGATAGAAGACGAGAAGCAAAGGGAAAAGCAAAAACAAGAGCGGGACAAGCAATGGGAAATAGAGCGCCAAGAAAGGGACAGAGAAAGACAAGAAAGGGACAGGCTACACCAAATCAGAATGAATGAACTGGATAGCCAAATTCGGAGGGTGGAAACAGATACTAAATGTAGTCACTCTACTTCCCCTTCTACTGTGCCCTTAACGGTCAACGCCCCTGCAAACCTTGCGCCCATGAAAGAAAACTTGCCTGCTAAAACCGAACCCCAACTCCAGAAAATTGACTTTCCTTTGGACTTGGATCCGAAGCCCGAACAAGGAAAGAATTTACGTCGGGATAGCAGACCTAAGGCCACGGGGAAAATTACGCAACGTTCCCAGGCATGGAAACTGCTCAAAGGTGAGAGAGGTGCTAACAAGCATTGTAATACGGATTGTTCCCGTCTGGCAAGCGGCGAACCCCGAGCCTCTCACGCTCCAGACCGAGCAGCACCTAACCGACACGTGACGTCGAGAAAAGGGAGCCACACCCTATCACGTTATATTTCGCAAGATTCCCGGCCGGACAGCGAAAAACCATATGCAGAGGCGCATCCCTCCAACTCAGCGATCGTAGAATGGAGGCGCCGCTCCTCTTATCACCCTGAGCTTAAAAGGTGCAAGAATAAGTCGCCTGCTAAAAGGGTTAAACTTTCCAAACCGTTCCAAGGAACTTTGGAAAAACACACCGAGAGTTTTTTCTCGGGCACTTCGCGATCAAACGGGATCTCAAACCGTCCAGTCTTTTGCATGCAGTCTGCGGGGCCTGTCAACCAGGAAGTGGATCTCGCATTGCAGGACAAAGTTCAACTGACGCCAGTAACTTCCTCAGGGGAGGGCAAAGTTGACGTTTATGATGGACACAGGGTTCCAGGCGAAGGGATCCCTGGTATTCCATTTGAGTCTCTCACACTTCTCAGGGCAGAAGACAGTGAGAAAAGCTGCCTTACTACTGTACAAGGAGCCATTGTTGAGAGCCTTGGCTCACGTCATGCTAGTAATGGTAAAGCGACTCAACAAGCTCTGCAACTCGCAGATATTACCTATCTGTCTTCACGGATAGAAGCTACGGAGATCCGTTATGATTTAGTAGAACCCCAGAATGCGATCGATTACTCTTTGCTTCAGGCAGCAGAGTTTTCTCATTCAAATCGCATTATTCCAGTGGTCTCAACCCCACTGATGGACAGCAAAGTAGTCGCCTCCGCCAGGCCATTACAGAACAACTTGATCATTTCCGTTGACCAAGCCAGAGTTGTGACTGGCAAGGCAAGGAAAGCTCCAGACCCGCCTTTAGACGGCACAGGTCTGAAGATTGATCAATGCTCCCGCCGAAACAGCGGGAGTAGGTGTGGAGAGGCAGAAGGAAAATGCTAGTATTTCTTCGGCCAACGAACGGCTTTATTTACCAACTAGGGTTATACGCGCGCGAAAAGTCCCTATAGACTGCAGCTATACAGGGTTATTCAAGTCCGCGACAGGTAAACCCATAACGGAAATTAAACAGCCCGAGTCCAGCAACGATTACACTGCATGTAACAGGCGGATTATCTACGCAGTGGCCAGTGAGTTCAGGCGGGGCCGAAAACTCACAACAGGTGCGGATAATTTTCCGGACCATAAACAGGCACAGCGAATTGCGGAAGCAAGGTCAGGTTCACACGGAAACGGAAGGCGTCAGTGCCGACTGGCCTCGCAAAATCCCATTCGCTGAACGTCTATTAGACAGAGGGAAGAAAAGAAATGAACTCGGAGCTAGTCATACAGACAGACAGAAATTGGAAACGTATTTGGTTTTATGAGTATAGGATGTTCCAATGACAGGTAACAAAAGACGATGGAAAAGATAAATTACTGTCATTTTTGTCCGTATTCCTCGAACTTTAAAAGGGGGGGCACTTGTCACGTGAAAGATAATTTATTTTACCATCTTGTCCATAATTTGATTACTCCTTTAAATGTTCTGTTTTCCGAGACATTTTGTATTTTCTTTTTCTTTCCTTTTCTACCTTTGTGGCCAAACTTTCTCACCCTCTCAAACCCCACCCGAGGTTGTTTACGCTGGCCAGCTGCGGTCAGCTAACGCTAGACGTAATGTTATCTACACGCACCTGTTCGACCAGAGAAACATTTCTCGGGTCCGCTTTAAGTGTTAGAACGAGCCAAGACGGTTTCTGTGAAAGAAACGGTTCGTTAGCGGCGGGTACCCTCTGTGGTCCCAACAGGGGAATTTCTCTGGTCGCTTTAAAACGTTTGATGACGAGCGGCGGGTACCCTTTGAGGCCTGGGGAACTTTCGCACGATTTCTTTTGTCTTCTCTAGATTACGTCTTTCGCCGAACTTCTGTAGAAATACGCACGCCAGGTGTTCGGGGGGAGCGTCCCTTGTAATCTATAAGAGTAGACTGGTTTTAATAGACAAAGACATTCGTAAATTTTCCTGGCCCGAGATAGACCATTATGGAAATAAGGCAAACATTAACACAGAACTAAATGTTTTTCGCCTATTTCTTGGCATTTTTCGGGGTGAGTTGACATATCTTATAAATATGATATATTCATGTTAGCTTTTATATATATCTGTTAGGGAAGTGAATTTATTTCTGAGGACTTCTCCTAGTAATTTATTCAGTGATAAGGTAGCGCTGTCTACGGCCTATTAAGTGGTGCTTACACTGTTACGGTTTATCATGGGTTAAATGTTAAACTTACAATAACAGATATTAGGCGTAGAATCAGTCCACGAATGCTTACCATTGGGTTAAGAGTCAGCAAAATTAACTGTCATTTCTGTAAGATAATGTCAGGTGTGGATTGTTCACTTTAAAACGGAATAGTGAGATGCAGGTAATAACTCTGGATTATAGGAGATAGTCACTTATTCCTTTTGATAGATATTTCTAGTGGCAAGGGAGGATCATTTTATGCTTACTTGTGTGGCTAGGCACTAGTCTATAACTTTCACGGAAAGCAGTCACCAGGCATAGATATAATTATATCGTATGATCTAGCCACAACTGTATTATTATAGCAAGAACATTGCATTTTCTTTGTACTCATTTTGTGGAAATGCTAATATATTTCCCAAAGGGGACATACGATTTATTTGTGTAATGTCAAATGCTGTAATCGGTTTATGTAAATTCATTTAATGTTGTAAGATGAATAAGCATATTAATTTAACTGTAACTACATGTTAGGTTTCCTGTATGTTGAGATTGGGAGAAGAGGAGTAGATTTTGCTGTCAGAATATTTAATGACAGTTACATGGGTGTGCAAAAGATATTAAGCCTATGCGGGCGCGTGTTGATAATTGATATTTTTAAGGAACAGGAGACATGGTTAAAGACAGCCCTAAACTATCATAGCAATAACTACAATAAATTTAATCCCATAGTGGAGCGAAACTTTCTGTATAAAGTTAGATTGATTTTAGCGTTGCTTGAAGTTAAAAGGTGTCTCTTTTGGGTCTCAGTTCCAGGGGGACCGACTCGCGAGAGCAGATTCCAGTCAGGCGAAGAACGAAATATTCTCTTCGATCTAGAGGGTTCTGAATACCGCTAGCGTCACGAATCGTCACACCCCGTTCCTGAATCAAAACCCCTTTTTGTCAACGCCAAGTTAAGCTCACGCAGTGCAACGGAGCCAACGCTAAATCTGGAATCGCCAAACGCAGTAGTAGTTCTCTACTCGCCTATTGGATTACCAGCCAGAGCATTGCGGCTTCCAGAATATCAAACCCGCTCAGCATGCCTATAGCAGAATTCCATATCACCCGCCTTTGTTGTGCCTAAACGGGGCACTCAGCAAACCACAGCCAAACCAGTTTAAACAGGATTTATACCAAGTACGAAAGCCGATTCTAGCGCCGGATAAGCGCGCAAGGGACAATTTGTCCTCAAGTGACTTCGTCCTGTGTATTTATTCCTGGATATATTAAAACCTCGCACTTAGGAGCGGCCAGCAAAGATATACAGCGTCTTCCAGCCCCTCACGCAAATTAGTGTCACCAAAGATAGCGCCTACATTGGATTTACAGGTCAAGTCCATCATCCATGGAGTATATCTTTACGTAAAGACATTGGAGCTATCCCATTTGGTCCCACGAAAGCGGACGGACATGCTGTCGCTCAGTTTGTTTATTTGGTCAGCAGGAGATAGACAGTCTTCCAGTCCCATCGCGAAATCAGGGGTGCCACCAACAATAGCGACTACAGTGGATTTATACAGGTCAAGTCCATCACCCATGGAGTATATCTTTACGTAAAAAACACACTGTCCGGACTATTTCATCTGGTCCCGAAAGCGGACGGACTGAATCGCAGTTTATTCATTTTGGTAAACAGAAGGTAACTAGAGTCTTCCAGCCCACCTCGCGCCAGTAGGGAGGAATCACCAATGATAGTACCAACAAGGACAGTTTTGTAGGCATAGTCCCTCACGAAGGATCTACAAGTAACACACTGTCCGGACTATTTCATCTGGTCCCGAAAACGGACGGGCTGACACTCAGTTATTTCATCTCTCTGTGTTCTACAGGTTTTATGAATGGTGATCTGTGTGTGTGGTTTTTGGTGTATATGATTATTGATGAATATTTTGAGTATTGATGTAATTTTATGTTGTTGTGATGATATGCATTAATTCCATGCTTTTTCTTCTTTAATAAATTTTACACATTTATTAATGCGCTGTTCACGACCTTTCCATCCATATTTGTATTTTTAGCTCTTTACTATAATCTCTATGTATGATAAGAGAAAAGAGAGAGAGAGAGCAGGAGATGCTTAGACAGTAAAGTGAGTTGAGGCCTGGAGAGAGAGATCATTTGAATAAATCTTCTTCCAGGTTGTCTCAAGTCCATCTCCTATTTACACCTTATCTAAAGTGTAATCTATAACTCTGTCAGTCCACTATCCCTTGTCGATTTCACTACAGTTGTCCAACTCGACAAATACTCTACACTCTAACTCAACCACGACAATCTATTAGAATAGAGATCCCGAATGTTAGCTTAATCTATTAGAATAGAGATCCCTTCTTACTTTAATTCATCTTAAATATATATTCATTCTTTTTATTCCTTAAGGTACATTTTTTTCGTGACCTGGACGCTCTGAATTTTATTAAGTGAGCCACTATCCATAATCACTAAGTGTTAGCTAGGAGTGGTTTTTCTTAAGACAGAAAGTGGGAGCCTATAATAATATTATAACCCAATTTTCCGCTTGGTTGTATAATTACTGTGAAGAGTTTGTTTTCTATTTGATACATATTGAGTATACACTCAATACAATTTGGGTAACTCAGTCAGTGTGGTAAATTAACAGCGTGGGCATTTTTTACTAGAGTGTGTGAGACCAGGCGTGTGTGTGTGGAAATATTTTCGCTGTGGGTTGCATTGGGCCCTGCACGAGCAGACACGCTGCCCAAGCGAACCCATGGCTGGATTTACCTGTGTGAACTGTTAGGCTAACTAAAGCGATGAGAGCGAGTGAGAGAAGGGTTTGTTTTGATTTATGAGTGAGAGAAACGGCGAGTGGAAAGTGGAATTTCGTTTATATTTTGCATGGGTGAGAGACTAACAGAGGAAGAGTAGGCTACAGGTAGTAGTGAGCTATTGAATTGTTGTATATTTTCAGAGCTTTGGTCAGCACATTTGTCTGTGCTTCCTGATGTGATTTGCTGCAGTCAGGCGATTACAATATCTACATAATAAATATTACCAGGCAGTCTACGTTATACTGCCAGGTTTCAGTTATTATAAGGTCGCTGTGTGGATTACTTAACCACAGCCTATTGTTGAAAGTATCTATCGCTCCAGCACATACGGGCTGTCGCCTTTGCCATCCAGTCAGTTTCGACATCATTTTCCGACCCATTAACAGCCAGTTAATGCGGAGTATATGGGCCGGCCGACAGAAAGGATTCGTCGATAGCCAGTACATGTGAAGCACATATTACTCGTGCTGTTTGGAGTATACCCCTATACATCGATTTCTGCTACCTGTATGGCTGGGAAGTAGACCTAAGATATTTGATTATATCTCTCTTCTCTCCAGAAGTCCTACCCCTCTCCATATTTATGATGAGATGATGTCGCGACTTGCGCGTGAATTGCCAGGACAATTTCAAGACGACTAGTTAAGGGTCTGGATGCAGCAGATGACCAAGGCTTCTTCAGTGTCTCGGCATGCTCTTAGCCTTCTGCAAGGCGTGCTGGTATCGCCTTTTTGGCCGTTGGACTCAGTAGTGGTCTCTTCTGCCCAACCGCCAGGACCAGTCTTCACATGCTTGGGTAAACAGACTCTTGTTCACCTCCAGCTACTCTCACTTGGTTTAGCCCGCCAGTCGAGGCGGTGTACCGGGGTGTGGCTGCTGCGCATGCTTCAGCTACTTGGAGCCACAGGTGAGAGCTGAGTGACAGGTAGGGACCAATGATGGGAGAGCTACCTCCATCAGGAGAGCTACCTCCATCAGGAGAGCTACCTCCATCAGGAGAGCTACCTCCATCACTGACATATTTCCATTAGTGACTTTAATTTTCTCTATTTTCACTTTACTCATTCACATTCTGTCTAACTCAGACATTCTCTATTTCCATACTCGCGACAATACTGTGTCCTTTCATTCCCACATGTTACTTTAAGCATTAGTTTATAGGCATGAAATATTATAAAGGTAATACAACAGCATACATTTGTAGTATACAATCATAATTTAAAATAAGTATGTTTAAAAAACAGAAAAAGTAATAAAAAACAACAAGAACAACAAATAAACAAATAAATAAAATCCAAACCTTCCACACAGTACATTAGACAATGATTTAAAAAACAGAACCATGATAGGGCGGCATATACTCACAACTCATGAAATATTCGAACAGTCTGCTACTCAATGAGTATACATTTCAGGGCAAGTGGAAGATTGTGCCAGAGATGAGCATCTTAGAGTCCCAAAGCTGGTACTGCCGTAGAGAGTGAATTATTAAAGCCATCACTATACTAGGCGAGAGAGAGAGAGAGAGAGAGAGAGAGAGAGAGAGAGACACGATATTTGAGAATCTAAAATGGAAAGAGAAGTCCTTAAGGGACACACTGATGTGCAGAGGTATCAGCGCGATGACGCACGTGCTAACATCTAAGAAAGCACTAATTCTAGAATTTCTACACTAACTATAATTTTAAATATTTAATTCACAATGTCAAAGTCTGAACCTCTCTGTCTTATTAATGAATGTCTACATGTCTCAATACACTCTGAGCCCCCACACGGTACATTCTCTATGGTGTTTTTTTCTAGTTTTCTACTTCTTTATAATTCACGAGTGCCTGAAAATATACCTTTATGTGTGTGTAATATTTATTCTCTATGGTTGCCGATATTGATCGATCGTTCGATCTCCTCTTGATTGCGTATGTTATTGTTTTCGTCTTGCTATTGTATTGCTAGTGCGACCTCATATCGGCTCCAAAAAAAAAATTGTTATGAATGATATAGATATCTGACAGGTTTAAACAGCACGTGGGAGTCCAGATCAAAGCGGTTCCAGAAATCACGAGGTCTCATTACACCTGATAACCTAGGGAAACGACCGCATGTTTTTAGTACGCGTTACCTTAATGATAATACAGATGTGGCTCTGAGAGTAATTAGAGAAAATAACGGAGTCTGATTAAGGAAGGGGATAGAAAAAAAGATGCATAGAGAGAGACGAAAAGACCAGAAAGATGATAGAGAATGCAGGGAGATAGCAGAAGAAACTGGAATGATGTAAGAAACGTCGCAGAAAGAGGCAGGTAATCGATCACAGCAGAACTCGGAATCTTCTAAAGCTACTTCGGCAAACGAGCGAGGTTTTCGGTTGCTTTAATAACTGATTAAAATAAACTGCTGTGATGAATTTAAGTACCAAAATTGCACTAACGACCTGTCATCGAAGCATCATTTTTGGTGATGCCTAGATGGCAGGGAGGAAAGTGTGATTCGCTTGCATAGCTAGGCGGGGTTGTCGCACGGAAGGTCCTGGGTTTGATTCCTGGGTAAGCCACTCATGTCTGTTGTTTTTCTGTTGTCTAGTTTTCTACTTCTTTATTTCTTACGAGTGCCTGAAAACATACCTTTATGTTTGTCTAATATTTATTTAATGATCAGCCAACATCCTCGATGCTTTCGCCTTTTCTAAACTAAAAAACAGTCATATACACATATTTACAGTATGGTGAACGGAACGTGACGTTACATGGTTTCGAACCTGTTTCGTTTGCCTCAAAAAGCAAGCAATCTATCCATCTGACACTCGTACGCGCATGGCATTAGGTAACAAAGGGTAGCAAAACAAATAAAGGAAGACATGATATTAAATACAGTTTTGTTGGTGGAAGAAATAAACAGAAGTTTTCATTGTTACGTCTGCCGATCTCGTCACAAATAAGCAAGTTGTAAACAAGCATCAAATCCCAGGAGACCACAGAGATGGGGTCTGTCAGAAGAATATTAAGAACATCAGGGGCCGCTACAAGGAATATTGACGATGTCCTGAACGACGTCAGAGTACTGTCACAGAGAGTTTATTGATCATAAATTGCCTATATCCTCTTCTTTTTCTTTCACCCGTATCCTCTATTTTATTATCACTCTTTACCTTTTTCCTGTATTTTTCGCATCCATTCGTTTGCGAAAAATATTTTCTTCCCCATTCTCAACTTTACCGTTTTCTTTCTCATACTGGTAAACGCATTTATGACATAACGTGTCAGAGAGAGAGAGCGTTAAAATGCATTCTATTGCATTAGGTGTCAGTGGACGAAACTGTGAATATATTCGTCTGGCCAGCCATAGGAGCAGACATATGTCTACAGCATTCCCTGCACCAGACGAAATACACCGTGAATATTCGCTTTCGCCAGACCTATAGGCGACAAATTTGTCTGCATTTTCACCTGCCACAACGAGTTGCATCGGCGGAGCGCTCAGGTGAGGCGCGATAGCCGACATCTCCTCGGCGCAGTTTGAGACATTTGTCTGGAAATCTCAGCTGACAAGGCACTCACTGTTGGCCTGGTCAGCGTGAGGTGTGAAAACGCACGAGTGTCAGTTCATGGTAGTCTTCTAGTTGATGTAAGGTGTTTTAGACGGAAAGGGGAGATTATTTCTTTTGGCGAAATAAAGTGGGACCCTTTGTCTGGAAATAGATATAACCAGAATGTTAAACTTTATTTTCATTCAGTCCTCAAAATTCGCAGTAGTTCGTGAATAGAATAAACTGTATAGCGAAGCCCTAGTTTGTTCAGAAATTTACCGAGCTCTAGACTTCAAATAAATATATCAGCGTATAATTCTAAAGTGTGCGATTACCTGTAGTTCTGTGTGCTGAGGTATATATTATAATAATTATCTAATATTTTGTGAGGTGTTTAAAGTGATAATCGCTTATTTCATATTTCACTAGTTAGATTTGGTGCAGAGTGCTTAATTATATAGTCTGTATTATTTTCTAGTGACGTGTTTCAGTGGAAAGCAGAATAAATTATAATTTCTAGCTTAAACAACAATTTAGCTATAACGAATTTAATTTAACTGCTAAATAATCAGACGGGAACAATTTTTCTAAACTAACTTATAGATGCTAGATGCCTCATGAGTGTTTACGGAATACGTATGTATTCCTAATTCATGAGGATTGATGATTTTTTTAATATATATACTTATTGCACGGGAAGTTTTAAATGATAAGTCAAGCTGAACGCTTGCATTTTAAAAACGTAAGTTATATTGAGTACATAATATGTAACATATTTCATATGTGTTTTTTCTTTATTCAGTGAATACTGGGGTAACGCAAACTTTGCCGGCGTTTTGTACAGAGACAAACCTAATAAAATTTTTTATACTGGGCCTTTGAGCCAGTGCATATTTCTACACTAACTCTAATGTACATGCTGCCTTGTGGCGAGAAAAATTACAGAAATCTAAAACATTAACTTTCCGACATTGTTGACAAGTGTGTGGTGAACCAAGATTATGTGTTGAGAGAAGTTGTCCACTGGTCATCTTCCTAATTAAGGGAAACCTCGTGTTCTGACATTGTGTGCTCGCTTAAGCATAATCCTTACCTCGTGAGTCAAGTGACACTAACTTTAGTCTGAAATAACTATCGCATGAAGCAGACGCTCCCGGATCCATTCTGATGAAACCAACAAACAAATCTGCAGAGCTGGGATCCGCTTCATTAAACGACAGTAAAAGATAAAAAGTGTGTGCGTGTCCCAAAGTTTGCGCCAGACGGCGAACAACAGCACGACTGTAAGTTTATCGGGGCCCTGATGAAAGAACCGAGTGAAAGTAGACTGAAGGATGTTCTTTGTTTGAGTCACCCACGTTGTAACTTCCTTTATGCAAGTTATTGCTAACAATATTTACCCTTAGAATAAAGCAGAGTATCAAGTCTGTCCATACCTTAAAAGGGGGGAACCATAGACTCAATCATATGTATCTGTAACTCTTTGACGTTATCACTTTCTTCTAACGGGACTGTGAGCTATATATCCAGGGGAGGACCATACAAACGGGTCTATCACTATTGTAGCATTCCTTGATTCTTATGACTATTTGTATATGCTTTTGATGTATTTTATATGTTGTGATGTAAGTTTACTATGATAATTAAACTATACCTACATTTATTTCAGTGTGGTGGTCAGTTCGTTCCCATAATATCTATATAATCATTGTTATAGTTGTTCCCACGTCTGTGTGTCTAACTGTCGTCCCTTGTATGTGCGGGCACGTGAGTGGATAGATATATATTAATATACCTATTTTTTATAGACTGTCTGACTCCTTTGGATCTGTTGTAGAAGATAGGCGGAAAGAGAGAGAGATTCTCGATTTCCGGGACAGCCTCTATAAATTTCTACCATCTCACTCGTGGAACTCTATTTCTATTATCACATCTCACTGTGGCTATCACTCATTCTATCCTATTCAGAAGGGACCAACCCAAGTCTTAATTTCCCTATCAAAAAATCTACGACAAGCACAAACGAAAGCTTATTATTCACATCAGAAGAAACTTCGTTATTTGTATTGGGTACTATATGAGATTAGAAAATGTGAAACACTACCAGCAGGAAAGGTTGAAAGAAACAAAAGATACAAAAATTAGAAAATGTGAAACACCAGCAGGAAAGGTTGAAGGAAACAAAAGATATAAAAGGACCAAAGGAGAAGACTGTGGATAGTGCAACCTGGAAAGAAGTCAACAACAAACAATTATAAGCAGCAGGGGGGGGGGGGGGGGGGGGGGGGGGGGGGGGGGGGGGGGGGGGGGGGGGGGGGGGGGGGGGGGGGGGGGGGGGGGGGGGGGGGGGGGGGGGGGGGGGGGGGGGGGGGGGGGGGGGGGGGGGGGGGGGGGGGGGGGGGCGGGGGGGGGGGGGGGGGGGGGGGGGGGGGGGGGGGGGGGGGGGGGGGGGGGGGGGGGGGGGGGGGGGGGGGGGGGCTAGAAGTTGCAGAGAAACATGATTACCTACGCCAGCCGCCATGGAAGTCTAAGAATACGGATCTTTTGTTAAAAAGAAGAAATCAGACACTCCAACATTTCTGGAATTATGTCCGAAGTACAAGGCTGTTAATAGTATCAAAATGATGTTTGCAATATAATAATTGTTAACGTCAAGGTAACATTCAACTCCGCCTATGCCGGTCCCAAGCCCGGATGAAAAAGGAGGAGGGCGGCCTGCATGGAGGCCGTAAGGAGGCAGCCCCTCCACCATGCAAAGGCACAACAGGCCAATCACCTGTTTGTCTTAAACTATGATTACGAGCAATACAAGAGAGAAAACCGGATTGATTCTAAAGGCGACGAAGAAGACAGCTGATAGAATGGTCTGGCGCTCTCTCTTCCAAACCTCTACACCTCACGGTAGAAGGGGAACGACTAAGTAAGTAAGTAAGTAAGGTAACATTCAATACAGCTGAGTTGTTGTTGTTGTTGTCCTTTCTTAAGAATCGACATCACTGTACTCCGGGCAAACCCATAGGTGCTCAGTCTCCCTCAGAAAATGCTGATTGTCCCCCCCTTTTTTTTTGTTCTTTTAAAAGGGAGAGTGTACTACCATCAGACGGTCTCTCATTGTCTTCCACTCAATCATCGTTTTCTGTGTTCTCTGTTCAACCTGTAATTGTCGGTTAAAATTAATGTCAGTGGTGTCATTGCATCTTCGGTTTTCTGCTATAATCACAAACATATTATTTGCTGTTCGTGGTCATGATTGACATTAGAATTTGTTTTCTGACTTCTTTATCTTTACAGTCTACAAAATGTTGTTATCAGTAGTTTTCACGTGTCGTGTTGTTTGTCATATTTTCTGGTTTCTCATTACTTTATGAATTTTGGTTTTTTGTGTGTCTTTTTCGTTGATGTGTTGTTTCTTTTATTTCATGGTGTGTCTGTTTTATAGTTCTTTTTTATATTTTTATTTTTTTGATCATTAAGTATTAGACATTTTTGACTATTTTCTTCGTCCTGTTTTTCTTCAGTAGCATTATTATTATTATTATAAATAGTGTCACTGTTTTTACGCTAACGTGGAGAGCGGTATACTCAGCCAGAGTACATGAGGACGGATACCACCAGAATAGGATTGACCTCCATCCTATGTATCAGAGTTAGGGACATCCAGATGCTGGGATTTGGAGGCACCTAGCACCCGATGTGTGACCAGGGAGGCAGCTGGTTGTGCTGATACTTGACCCTTGTGTCAGTCCCAGATTCCCGCACGGTGCTTGCAATGTCGACCCTTCCGGTACTTCAGCCACTCTTTATTTTTGCTCTTATTACATATTTGATTGTCTCTGAACCGCTTATGGTTGCATATATGGCTGGCCCATCCTCTCAGGAGTCCATCTCTGCTAGTCTTATGCTTGATGACGAATTCCACCAGACTGAGTCGCGTTGATTCATCGATTGCGGTGTCGATCTTTAACAGGCAATCGTTAATTTTCTCTCCCTTATCCAAATCCATGGTGCCCGCTATGGATGTTCTCGAGGCTAGCCTCATAGTAGAAAGGAGGGGGGAGGAGGAGGAGTGAAGAATGGATCAAGCAGACCCCAGGAAACTATCAGCCAGTATAGCGAGACATGCCATTGACTAGTACCCACAAGGAAAGCGAAAAGTGAGAAGGTATAACAGATATTGGAGAAAACGGCGGAAACTATAGCAATCATGGCTACCATGGGCAGATTTTCAAAAGGAGACTCACAACCAGAACTATTTGGTGAGTGACAGCTCTTGTTTTATGTTATACGTGTATTTTAAAAAATGGACTGAGGATGAAAGAATAAAGAATCAATGCACAACTTTAAAGATTTACCCAACTTATTTATGTAAGAACATACAGCAACTTATGTACCACAGAATATTTAGTAAAGTTATGTACTACATACGACGGTATAGAACATAAAGCAGTGAATATACCATGGAACCTATAGTAAGTTATGAACTATAGAACATACATCAGTTTATATAGAACACTTAGAGATTCAACACTTGACACTACTTTACAGCATCATATATACTACTGAACATATAGAAAGTTATGTACTACAGAACATATACATGTACAAACGTATGCAACATAGCACATATAATCAAACAAACTGAAGCCATAAGGATGAAATAAAGAGTAAATTGAAAAATTTAATTAGTTGGAAGTCGAAAACAAAGGAAGAAAGTGATGCAAACAAAATAACACGAAAAGAAGAGAGGTTGAATGGAAGAGACAAAGAAGTGAATTCAAGAGATCTCTAGAAGGCGCACGGGGAATATTGCAAATTGGAATATTGTATACAGAAAGTAAAAAATTATAACTCAGAAAATGCAACTGTCTTTACGAAAGAAGCAGACTTCAATTAAAAGCAACAGACTGCTCTAAATTACGACACAGAGAAAACAAAAACAAGAAAACATGAAATATGAGCACACAGACAAAGAATAGCGGATATTAGGAAAAGTTCACGAAACAAATAGGCGAAATGAACGCAGAATTTGAAATGTTTGTGTTTCATTCAAAGTCATAAAACCATTCCTCGTAAATGAAGTGGCTCATCTGAAAAGGGAAAAAATGTGGACATAAGAAGAACAGGATAAGGCGGCAAGAGAAATGTGAATCGACAGGAGAAACTAAAAACCCATGATTATGGAGGAAACAAGACCAAAATAAGAAAACAGTTGTTGCTAAAATTTTTAAAAATTTGTTTCTTTATTGCGCCATTATCCATATTATTTGTTAAAATCTGTTTATTTATTATTTAAAACATTCTCTGGTTTAATATCTCAAATTTCCCACATCCTATTACTCCGACTTTAATTAGTTTCATTACTGTTCATATATTTTGCTGTATATGGTTATTCCTGTTGATCTAGTATTTTGTTATTTTATCTTCACATTCCTATTATTACTTTGTATTTGTTTTTCTTTGCCCTCCATCTCTTGTCCAGTTGCTTCTTGTATCTTGCTATTGTCGTGTTTACTATGTGAATCTTTCGGTTTAACTGTTCATCGTATTTTCCGCTAAATGTGACTTTAATTTACTGGAGTGGTGTCCTGGATTAGAGGTAGTGATTTGAACTTTTTAAAATTTTATTTGTTTTTACATTACTTATCACAACTTCTTTTCTTTAATCTTTTCGTCTTCGACGAAGACCTAGTAGTAGTAACGTAAGCAGCTTTTTTTTTTTTTGGCGTTTTGTTAGCTATTTTCGGTGCATACGAGCGGCTAGCGTCACTATAACACACTTAGAAGACAGCACACTTGCTCATTCATGCTACGCCGTTGATGTCATACGAGCGGCTAGCGTCACTATAACACACTTAGAAGACAGCACACTTGCTCATTCATGCTACGCCGTTGATGTCATACGAGCGGCTAGCGTCACTATAACACACTTAGAAGACAGCACACTTGCTCATTCATGCTACGCCGTTGATGTCATACGAGCGGCTAGCGTCACTATAACACACTTAGAAGACAGCACACTTGCACATTTATGCTACGCCGTTGATGTCATATGATTTGTTTGGTTTTGGTTTTAAGGACTATCTTCATTGCACACGAACAACTCCATCAGTGCTCTGATCTCCTCCCTTAGATCACACAAGGTGGATCTCAGCACAGTGCACGAACTCCGCAGCACCGGCGAGAATCTCAATGTGTGTATACAGGAATCACACATTCTATAGATATGATTCTGGTGGTTAGGTTTCTAGTTTTTAAATTTTGCCTGGGCAGCGGCCTAATGGCCTACTCTTTACGATTTCCAACTGCTGTGGGATTTTTAACGTGTGCAACTTGCACACGGGACCTCCTACTATTTTTTTGCCCTTATCCGAGAAGGCTAGGCATCCGAACTCATTACCCATGAGACGAGAGAGAAGTATGATATTATTAGGACCACTGGTTCTGAAAAAAATTTCCATAAATTATATTCCCTCAAGTGGGAATCGAACCTGGAACTTCTAGAACTTGAGGCGGACGCCACACCTCATAGCCACTATGACCACTAAATATGTGATATGAACATATATATCATAAATGTTACCCAAGATTTTATTTAAGGCACAGTACCAGACAAAACTGTGCTTTTATGCTATGGACCCCTGAAGAAAAGATGACCAGAAACAACCTGGCGGAGAACTGTGGAGGCCGAGATGCAAAGAATGAACCAGAGTTGGGGCACTGTACGAAGGATGACCACCGACCGAACAAAGTGGAAGCAGTTTGTTACTGCCCTAAAGACGCCACCAGGCGTGATGGTCACTGACGTCTGTGACAGTCGGAGGCTAAGTATCAAAGAAGAAGACACGACAGGGAACACAGAACAAGAAATGTCTTGACAACATAAAAAAAAAGCTGACGAAAATCTACATGTCGCAGAACTATGCAGATAAAACATCAGTAGACAATAGTGGTGACTACTGGTCACACGCTTATCGTCTATGGCAATGGTTTTCAATTTGCGCGCCGCGGCGCCCTGGGGCGCCATGACTGACGGTCAGGGGCGCCGTGGGTGGGCGTGGATTTTTTTCGTATTTAGCTGTAAAGAAAACACAGAGCTGTGGGATATATCATTTTTGGTGTTTGTCAACCTGCGTGACCCCGGAGAAATTTCACTTTTGATGTTGGCCAGCCTTTGAAGTCCCGCTCCCCCGACCCGCCTATCAACTTTCAGCGCTTTCTCCTCGCGCGACCATAGTAGGTAACACGGTGATTTTCTGTTTTCAAACGTTTTTGATTGTGTTGTGAGTTTGATATAAACTATGGACAGATTTTTTAATTTGGCAAGTATTAGTAAAAAGCGAGAACTTGTTGAGGATGACAAGGAAAGTGGTAATGAGGAAATGAAACGTAAGTATAGAAAATACGACGAAGGTTACTTAGATTTTGGTTTCACGTGCACTCTTGTGAACAACGAAGAACGTCCACAGTGTGTTTTGTGTTTCAAAGTACTCTCTGTCGAATGTATGCTGCCTAGCAAATTGTAGCGCCATTCAGAAAGTGTTCATAAGAATGACGTGGGCAAACCAAGAGAATACTTCTCTAGAAAGCTGAGTCAAATAAAAGAACACAAATCAGACAATGTAATAGATTTTTAGTGCAGATATTGTTTCTATAATTCAAGGACACTTATCTCAACTCAGTGTTCATTTTGAAAAATACTTTCCAGAAAACTGTTACAGGTTTCAGTGGGATCAAAATCCCTTCAGTAGTGATGCTCCTTCGGACTTCAATACTGCAGAAGAGGAAGAACTGATAGAACTTTCATCAGACTCTTCACTACAAGCGAAGTTTCCATCCATGGCTTTGCCAAAATTTTGGTATTCAGTAAAACAGGAGTTTCCAAGCTTGAGCAAGAGAGCACTGAAGATATTAATTCCTTTTGCAACCTCCTATCTCTGCGAGGCTGGGTTTTCAGAAGTGTCTGTCATAAAAACCAAGTTCAGATCAAGACTTGATGTGGAGACAGAAATGAGGGTAGCTGTATCTCAATTGGTGCCAAGATTTGACAAGCTGTGTAACAACAAGCAAGCTCAAGTTTCACACTGAGGTGACTGGTACTTTATTCATCATATTTTTTTTATAGTTTTTCTGTACACGGTTTTTGTTATGGAGATTGAATCATGAGTGCAGTTTATCAGTGAATGATTTTGAGACAAAAATTTAAAAATATGTTAGAAAGAAACTACTTTATCTGTGCTGTTTTCTATTTTATAGTAAGGGTTTTCAAAGTGCACTTTGTGCATTTTTTTTTTTTTTGGATGTGTAATTTTTTCAAAGATAGTCCAATTGCATTTTATTAAAAATTACATTGTTTAAAAGCCTTTCCAAAGCTCTCCTGCTAAAAAAAAAAAGTTAGGCTAAATGTCGAAACATTGCTAGAGTTTTTACCACATGGGAGCCGCAGAAAGAATGTAGTTGGTCAGGGGAGCCATGGACTCAAAAAGGTAAAAACCGCTGGTCTATGGTGTTCCAATTACTAAGTCTTAAGGGACAAGGCAAGTGAAATCTATGATTCTTAAGATTTATGTTGGTAGAATGACAATCAACTCCGCCTAGGCCGGTCCCAAGCCCGGCTGAAAAAGGAGGAGGGCGGCCTGCATGGAGGCTGTAAGGAGGCAGCCCCTCCACCATGCAAAGGCACAACAGGCCAATCACCTGTTTGCTTTAATTATGATTATGAGAACTACAAGAGAGAAAACCGGACTGATTCTAAAGGCGACGAACTGGAACGGACTACGGACTACGACTTATGGAACTTGGAACACAAGAAGTATAAATGGGAAAGAAGAGGAGCTGGTGTAAGAGATGAGGAAAGCAAAACCAGAAATCCTGGCTATAACGGAAACGAAGAAAAAAGGACAAGCAGTCACGGATCTCGATGGCAACACGCTGCTCTACAGTGGTGTACCCACATCTGAAAGAGCTAAAGGGGGCGTGGGTTGCATTGTGGCCAAAAACCAAAAAGATAGTATCAAGGGATGGAACTTTGTCTCGGAGCACATTATGGTTGTAAAACTAAAAGAAGGAGAAACCATTGTCAACCTGGTCATAGTGTGTGGGCCAAATGAGGATGAGAGAGCAGAGGTCAAGGAGGAATTCTTCGAGCTGCTTCAAAGCACAGTAGATGACTGCCTAGATGCAATTATCATGCTCGGAGATTTCAATGCCAGAGTTGGAAATGACCATGCTAGATGGGGTGGAGTTATCGGAAGATATGGAGAAGATACTCTCAATGACAATGGAAAGCGACTCCTTAGATTCTGCAGTGAGCAGAATCTGATCATTAATAACACAAAGTTCTCCCATAAGCTCATACATGCAAACACTAGAACCAACAAAGAATGAGAAGTCAGTGATCGACTATACCATTGTTAGGAGGAGCTCATTCAAATATGTCCGGGGTGCTAGAGTCTGGAGGGGGCCAGAGATTGAAAGTGATCACTACCTGCTTACAATGAAAAGAACAACTGAAAGAGTTGCTCAGCCTAGGAACTGCCCAACATCACGCAAGAAACTAAGTAAACGAACGGGAGAAATGAGCATTAAGACCTACAAGCTGAGAGAGCCAGAAATTAAGACCAGATATCAGGGGCTTATTGCTCCAGCGGTGAGCAACGCAGAAGAACAACCTGTTGACTTGGAAACCCTCTGGCTTAAATTCAAGGACATCATAAAGACAGCTGCTGCAGAAGCATGTGGTGAAGTCCGACTTGGGAACCAGAGAAAGAGGACACCTTGGTGGACAGAGGAAGTCAAAGAGAAAATAGGAGAGAAGAAAATAGCATGGAAACTAGGAGCTAAAAACACAGCAGGACAAATGGCGAAATATAGAGAATATGTGACACTCAGAACATAAGCAAAGAACAAGGTGCTAGAAGCAAGTCCTGGGAAGAATTTTGAGAAAAGGTAGAAAAAGATGCGCAAGAAAACCAGAAATTGTTCTATAAAACCCTAAAGAACATGAGGAAGGAAAAACAATGCCCTCTCAAATTTATAAAAGACAAGTAATGCAAATTGCTTACTGCCCCGAAGGAAGTAATGGAAAGATGGAAAGAATATTTCTCAGAACTCCTGGATGGTGAGCATAGTGAAGCATCAGAAATGATAACCACTAGCACAGATGAGAAAACCAATAATGGTGAAGATGACATAAAGATGGAAGAACTGAAGGCAGCACTGGAGAAAATCAAGATGGGCAAAGCAGTAGGGCATGATGGTATAACATCAGAAATGGTTAAGTACATGAGAGCATCAGGCGACCTATTACTCTTAAGGGTCCTACAGGCAGCGTGGTGCAACAAGACCATACCTAAGGATTGGGAGATTGCCAACATAACACCAATTTTCAAAAAGGGTGACAATCGACAATGTGGATACCATAGAGGCATATCCCTTCTCAGTGTCCCTGGTAAAATCTACTCTCGAATCCTAGAGCAGAGACTCCGACGTCTAGCTGAGCCTCAATTGGATGACGTCCAGTGCGGATTCCGAGCAAACCGAAGTACTCAAGACCTAATCTTCACACTCAGACAGCTGAGTGAAAAGGCCCTTGAGTATACGAGTGAGATTCATATCTGTTTCATAGATCTGGAAAAGGCGTTTGACAGGGTCCCCTGGAGAAAACTTTGGGACTGTTTGGCAAGGAAGTACATTCCAGCACCTCTGATTCATGCTATACAGAGCTTCTACAAGTCTTGCAGGAATTATGTGAGGACAGCAAACCATAAGTCAGAAGAGTTCAGGACCACCACTGGTGTAAGACAAGGTGATATCCTGTCACCTTATCTTTTCATACTCCTCATGGACGGTGTCATCAAGGCATGTAAGGATAGAACAAGAACGTATTCAGTGGGGTACTGGAAGATGAGACAGGTCTGTATTTCAGAACTGGCATTTGGTGATGATGTTGCCCTGATTGCTAAATCAGAGGCACATCTCCAATCCAACCTGCAAGTCTGGAAGGAAGAGCTGGAGAAGAGAGGGATGGTCATAAGCAGCTCTAAAACAAAATACACGGTGATATCACGAGAAGAAAGAAGACTTCAGATTAAGC
This sequence comes from Oreohelix idahoensis, assembly GCA_024509875.1. Lineage (NCBI taxonomy): Eukaryota > Metazoa > Mollusca > Gastropoda > Stylommatophora > Oreohelicidae > Oreohelix > Oreohelix idahoensis. Next base: position 9,515 of record JAMPIV010011710.1, on the reverse strand, counting down.
TGGGAGAACAGGTCCTGGAGCAGGTCTACCACTTTAAATACCTCGGAGCTGTTATTGACCGAAAAGGAAGCATCAAAGAAGAGTTGGCCACTCGAAAAGCAGCAGCTGGGAGACTTTTTCAGGCCATAAATCGAGGATTCCTCAGCAAGAGAAAGGTTGGTAAAAAAACGAAGATGACTGTATACCGCTCCACCTATGTCCCAGTCTTGACATATGGATGCGAGTCATGGGCAATGACTAAAACCAACAAAAGCCAGATCCAAACCTCAGAAATGAGGTATCTGAGGAAGGTGGTTGAAGTAACAAGAAGAGACATGGTCCGCAACAAGACGATATGTCAAGGCCTAAAATCCCACCCCCTGCAGACCCAAGTAGAACAGTCCCAACTAAGATGGTTTGGCCATGTCTGCAGAATGGGAGAAGATCGGCTACCACGACAAGCATGGGAAACAAATAGCCAGCGATCCAGACCCCCAGGACGACCCAGAGTCCGCTGGGAGGACAACATTAGACAATATTTGAAGGACCGACGACTAGAATGGAACCAGGCCAGGAGCAAGACAGCCGATAGGATAGTCTGGCGCTCTCTCTCCCAAACCTCTACACCTCACGGTAGAAGGGGAACGACTAAGTAAGTAAGAATGACAATCTTAAGTTTTATGTTGATATATAATGACAATCTTAAGGTTTATGTTGGTAGAATGACAATGTTAAGTTTTATGTTGGTAGACTGACAATCTTAAGTTTTATGTTGGTAGAATGACAATGTTAAGTTTTATGTTGGTAGACTGACAATCTTAAGGTTTATGTTGGTAGACTGACAATGTTAAGTTTTATGTTGGTAGAATGACATTGTTAAGTTTTATGTTGGTAGAATGACAATGTTAAGTTTTATATTGGTATAATGACAATGTTAAGTTTTATGTTGGTAGAATAACAATGTTAAATTTTATGTTCGTAGAAAGGCTTTCCCTTATTAGTTTCCAGGAGTATCTGATGAGACAAATGTAAGAACTACTGCCCCCTCAAGTATATCGTAAGATGTGACTACCAGGAGGTTGTTCATGGGCCTGGAAACCTGATCATGTAAGACAAACCTGCCACAGGAGCGACTGCTGTAAGAGCATGTGAATATTTTATGTAGGCTTCCTGTAAGGGTGTTAGCTGTAATGGTGGCTTCTTGCTCAACAGGGAGCAGAGAACAAAATAATGATGCCAGTATAGCTATATGTGTCTTAATAACAGACGTTAGTTTGTTGTCACTAGCTTGGGAAAAAAAAGTAAAGACTAAAACGCCATTGTTTCTTGTTGTCGTGAAAGGATTGCTCATCTGCAGTTACTGCTGCTGCTAGAAAATGTACGACTAAAACAAACAAGCATGTCCAAAGCTCTGTTGAAGCCTAAATAAAAACTGACATTATAAAAACACGATCTTCTAAGCACTCGAAGGAAAGAAAGAAAGAAAGAAAGAAAGAGCATGCAACAAAAAAGAAGTAAAAGGTACTCTAGAGTTTTTCACTTCATCCGTCAAGGTGATATAAAAATAATCCCACGTGTTAGAGAGAACGATTAATTAATTAAGTACAGTAAATAGGTCGATCATTTTTCTGTCCATTCACACACTAGAAAACTTAAACTATTGTGCGATTCAGATATTGTTATGCACACTTACTTCCAACATTTTACTTATTTGCAAGCACAGACCAAGAAAAAACAGGAAAACACCATACACAAATGGACGACGGACCTGTAGTTTTTAAATAGGAAACATTAAAAAATAGTCGTGAGAAAAGTGTAGACACAAACTTTGACCAATGGATTTAGTTTTTGTCAAATTTAGCTTGTTCTGTATACGGCACTGCCAGACCGATCAGCTAATGAGAACCATATCAAGCAAAAAGCAACTTCCGGGAACCTAACATTGTCCTGGCATTAGCTGTATTAAACTTCCGTTCTGTAACATGGGACCGAAATGGCGGATGTCGTGAGACGTTACTGCAATATTTTGATCGACCATTTGTTGAAAGATATTACTTGATATTACTAAAGTGTCATGGCACAATCTAAATAAAAAATCTAAATAATACAGGTGACTTCTATAACTAGACCACATTGAATGTTTCAACCTCAGGTGACAATCTGTTTGCGATCGGAGCTCACTAAAGAAAGGAAGTTAAAAAAAAAGGAAGCAAACCGAATAGTCAAGGCTAAAGCAGGTTTCAAGCAAACATTGAACACATTAACACAGCACATGAAATTTAAAATTGCATCCTATAATGAGATGTTTAATAAAAACCAGGAGAGACAGAATGAGTAATGGTAACATCAGAACTATTGTAGCAATGTGACAAAACGGTTTGTTAATATATTTTTGTGTCTCTCTCTCTTTCATCCGCCAATTATTTGGGTGCACTTTTCATAACTGTCGTTCTCTCCGGCAGTATTTCTTCATTCATCGCCCTATTATTGGCATATTTTATGGCCTACATTTTGCTCTGACCGCACCCAGACTTGTTTACGTTTCGGCACGTGAATCGTAATAATGCCAGGCTAATTAGACAGGTCAGTGGTAATAGTTTTATCACGTACGTCACTTAGCAACCTTTGAAAGAAGACGATCTGTGTAGACACAATATGGTCGCGAACGATCAATGAAAGGAGATCAAATTGTCTGTCTGAGAGATCCGACTGGCTCAGGCACGAAAACACAGATGATAATGAGATAACAGCTTCCGTCGGCCTATCCCTGTGTAATTATTACAGATAATCTGTCTGGGGAGACAATATTGGCGGAAAGCATCTAGACAGGAAATGAGTGCACAGATGTGTTTATGAGTTTTGCATAAAAAATGCAATCGGAAGAATTACGGCATTTTTAGAAAGAGGTCACGAGTTGGAATTTTAAAATTTGATATTTTAAAATACGCGGGGGAAAGTATGATTTAACACCACTACCCACATAGTGCAAAAGAGATTGGATTGGTGTAAAGTGAGAGCTGGAATACACACTGGTTCTCATTGGCAAATTCGTCGGAAGTACAATCTGGGATTTGAACTGAGAATTGGAAATATAATCTAGCAAAATCGGAGTCACACATCAGACTGCATTGCCACGTCAAGCTAGCAATTCACCAGAGCCAGAAAGAGAAGGATCGGACTAAGGATTCCAAAAAAAAAAATATAAAAGTGACAGATTGAAGTATTTGGGCAACTTTTAAACTTACAAGTAAACCCGCATATTTAAATACAGAGACTGAAAACTTAAAGGACCAAGTTCGAAGTATATGGGCAACTTCGAAACTTAAAAAAGTAAACCCGCATTTTAAATACAAAGACTGAAGACCTAAGGAATCAGATCACCCGTCATAAGAGGAATACACCAATTTAAAGACCAAGTGATTCGAAAGCATCTAACCTAAGTTGCTAGTGTCTATTCTAAACTGTGCCAGGTGATTGTGTTCTCAAAAGTTACTTTGGGGTAAGTGTAAACATGTATTTTACAAATGTGAATTTGACATGTTTTCCTTGCTAAGTTATATATATATATATATGAGGCTGGCAACCTCAACATATGAAAATAGTATATTCATAAACCACTACAGCAAGCGCTGGTGTTGTTTCTTGCTAGTCGCACACAAAACCGAGAGCAGAGGTGTCCCCAGACTCCGACTGGAGCAGTGATGAGTGATGATTACATCACATGTGCCTCAAGTGTATCATATCATTTTGTGATATATATATATATATATATATATATATATATATATATATATATATATATATATATATATATATATATATATATATATATATATATATATATATATATATATATATATATATATATATATATATATATATATATATATATACCTTGTTAGTTGTAATTCAGGCAAATCATTGCTTTCGCGCTGTCCAAGAAAATATTTTCCCAGTTTGATACCCAGAAGAATAATATTGGTGATTTCTAATCATCTTCCTTGAGTTACGCTGTGTAAACTGAAAAAGAATAATTATTCAGAAAGACTAACATTGGTGGGTGGACATCGAGACAATGCGCCTGTTACTTTGCAGCGGCATTTGTTCTTTATATTTTGTCTAAAGTTCGTGGAACGAAGCTATTAGACTGTTAGAAAAACAAAGCTATCAGATTGTGAAGTGTCATCATCACTGAAGAACTGACGAAACCACGGCTGCAGGACTCACCTAGATCAGTTAAGTTCTAGGAAACAGCAAAAGGACATAATTTGTTTAAATATCAATCCTCAAAACAAGCCTCAATAAATATAAATCCTCAAAACAAGCCTCAATGAAGACGACTTTATTTTTCATCTAAAATTCACCATCATTTCATCTCTGTTTCAATCTGTTAAAACTAATTGATTATTAAATTTGTTATACGTGATTTTAAAACATAACAGTCATAGTTGATTCAGTTATTATAAGTGTGAAAGCATACGTATAAGCAAGACATTCGTTTATTCCCGTGTATTAAAAGAGTTTGTCTGCATTTGATATATGTATACCATTATTATTCCCATATGTGTCTGTATGAATGTTAGAACATTTGTATACCACAAAAGTGTCACGCACTGTATCGTCCCTGTATTATTTATGCAGTGTTCTCTCACAAGGGATCACGAATTAGTAAGGTCTCAGATATGCCCAACAGCTCAAATATAACCAGGTAAGAAGCCAATGTTGTTCCGGTAACATAACAACACAGTTTATTGAAAACTCATGATCCATGAGACATGATGAACCGTCCTTAGTTAATGTCATTCGGTCTATTCGTAACATAGTGTTATACTCCTTGACGGTAATACATTGTTGCTTATTAGTCCCAATACTTCTATACATCTCTATGTATTGATTATATCCGTGCCCTTCTCCCGTACCTTCTTTTCAAACTCATATAACTTCATTGACATGAATTTCCCAAAATTCAGCACACATTAGCGACAAAGCAGGATTTTTTTAGACTCCGATTTTTACGGTGTATAGACCTGCCCGTCTACCAAATGTATAAGCATCAAATTATACCTGATTCACAGTACTCATCCTGTTATTCACTCCTATGCATGGCACGAATCAATATACCCTTTTTTCACGGGTTTTCAAGCAAACCAGCAAACACAAGGCTGTTCACGTCTTGTTTTTATTTGGGGTTCTCTACATCATTGTTTCAACACACAAAAACTCCTACGTCATCCTTTTTTTCTGCGCGCATGAATAATGCACCTAAGTGTACTATTCACATATCTTCAAATATTTTCACCAAACTCAACTCAGCGCTCTTTGATGCGCAACAACAGAAATGTTGTAAAAAACCATACGCAACACATACATACATTTAAAGAAGAATTTCGCTGGATTTACACCAGCTGGGGGGATTGAACGGGTTAAACCATTGCTTAATTCTTCATAAAAGGCGTCGGATCCGATATAAGTTAACAATTGCCCCGCCAATGCAGCATTGTTTTTGACTTCGGAAATATCTTATGAAAACTCCCTTGTGATAGAAGCGTTATTACCCTTCTATCTACAACTCTGCCAAGAGTAATCTTATGCGAAGGTAGACACCTTTGACAACCCATTTTAGGTACTCTTGCGTTTTGGCCACTGTTGGACCCCTACTGCAAAGCAGGGGAGGCAATCCGTGACAAGCAACTACATCCTGCGTCAAGTGTATGAAGAGACCCCCCAAAAAAAGTGGTTTACTCATCTCCTAAGAATGCAGCCCGATAAATTACCACAACGTGACAACAACCATAGAAGAACGTGGGAACACCAAGAGGCAGATGGATAGACATCACAGACATCCTACAACAACAACACGCTCACAGCAGCCAATACGACACAGTTAGCTCAAGGACGCAAACTTCAGCTCTTAAATTTGCTTTAGGCAAGAGAGAAACGAGAACGAAAAGAAAGAGAAAACAAAAACAAAGAAACAAAACATAAAAAAACAAGCCCATACAAAGCGCAAATAAAGCAGACAACCCTGTATGGTTGACTTGTGTCATAACATCTGGTCACTGGGACATTACAAACAATGAGCGCTTGACTTGTAGTCACAACTTCTGCCAATTGATAGTTAGTCTAGTTTGGCAACATATTGATTTGTGTAAATTCTTCTATGTTGTCAATGCCTTTCTTATTCTGTCTGCTCTGTTTTGTTTGGGACCGTGCCTTGATAACAAATGTTTGGTAGCTCTTGTGCTCTTGATGTGTGACCATACCGTGTTTTGTTAGGCATGACCCATATTATTTTATAGATGCTAGTTATAGACATGAGATTAACATGCTTAAAAATCAAATCAAGCTGTAATGCCATTCTTGGAGGGAGATATTTATACGTGTACAATAAGCAGCATAAAAAAGACCTTGAGAAAATATTAAAGGACAACAACCGTTAACTCTATTAACAAAAGAAATGTAAACATATTTGGCTATATTCTTACAACAGTCGATCTAGAAACATTTGGTGAAAAGATCGAGTATGAAAGAAACAGAGGAAAACATAACTGGAGCTCAAGGGTGACATGACGAAGACTGCAGTCGGTATCTGAAGTCATGGAATGCTGAAAGACGAGTTCTGGAGGGGATTTCTTTAATTACAATCATTCCCATTCAGTGTCGTAGTTCGAGGAATGCAGACCAATTTTCTCTTTTCTTTTGTTGTTTGTTCTTTATCCGAGCATCGATACGCCACGGCTGTTTGCGAGCGATCTTTTAGTTATTTCCCCTTTTTCCCCGACCGCGCTATTTATAGCCCACTTGACAGAGGTCACGTGGTCAGCTTCCTAATGGGAAAAACATGTGGCGATGTTTACTTTTGATAGGGCTTAATTAATGCTTTTAGGCTACTTTATTATTATAAATACCGGCTTTAATTTTGCGTAAAGCTAGACTAGAAATGTTAGAGTAAATTGTAGAACAAGAACAAACATTTTATCACAATTAGAACAGAAGATATAATAGTCTGAAATAGTGTAAAATTTACGTTTTTTTTTATATTTTGTTATGGTTTGTTTATATACAATTTTCACTAAATCGGTCACAATCAACATGCATAATAAATTACAGAAATCAAAAGTAGAAAACCTGCAGAAAATGGATATCAAAGATTTGTTTTGGTTTCATGCGTCAAACATTAATTATTGAAAGTTTAAATTGCAAGTCCACATTTATTACCTTAAAATAACACACCCAATTGTCCCCAAAACATGTTTGAATTGCTTTTATGCTACTTTATTTTTATAAATACCGGCTTTAATTTTGCGTAAAGCTAGACTAGAAATGTTAGAGTAAATTTTAGAACAAGAACAAACATTTTATCACAATTAGAACAGAAGATATAATAGTCTGAAATAGTGTAAAATTTACGTTTTTTTTTTTTACATTTTGTTATGGTTTGTTTCTAATTCAATTTACACTAAAACGGTCACAATCAACATGCATAACAAATTACAGAAATCAAAAGTAGAAAACCTGCAGAAAATGGATATCAAAGTTTTGTTTTGGTTTCATGCGTCAAAATATAATTATTGAAAGTTTAAATTGCATGTCCACATTTATAACCTTAAAATAACACACCAAATTGTCCCCAAAACATGAGAGCTAACAATTATCTCAATCATACATCATGAGTTCTGATCCAGTCTGCGCAATGTTTTTCTAATATGTGCTGTTTATGAATTGTCTTACTGGGGAATAGCTTTCTGAACAAAGACATATAAGTCTCTATCGATGCTGTTATTGATTCTTTACTAATTGGTTTACTGTGTGATATTTTGTTGTGTACTTTCTCAAATGCTTCTTTCAGTGAGTTGAATTGTTCTTGGGCAATAAAAGCTATGTTAGTTATATCTTGTTTGTCTGTAATTTTCAGTGTTTGTGTAATGATTGCTCTTGTAAGATCTTTATAAACTTTTTGTGTGAGATATCTGTGGCAGTGATTCCCTATAAATGCTCTGCTATTATAAGCCTGTTGTATGATTTTGTGTTTGGTTATTACCTTATCCAAGATCGAGCAAACGGCACGAGAGCTAGTACACAGAATCTCGAACTGAAGCGTGGCCAGCGCATCTTGTGCATTTTCAAGTCTAACTTTAAAATTATCTGTCTCCTCCTTATCCTCACAAAGTTCAATACCTACCTGAAAAATTCATTTTAGCTCCTAATTTCTTCTGCCTATTTCCAGTTCCTACTAAATCTCTTCAAGTTCTTAAAAGTACTAATGTTTGCATGTATCTCTTGCGAATTCTCAAATATCTTTGCGTCTATTGTATCAGCTACCTGTTCTAGAAGTCTGTGGTGTTTCAAACAATGCCTAATAAAATATGAAGGTAAGGAGGAGCTACATTTTCAATTTCAATCTCTAACATTGGTTTGTGTAAACAATTATGATAATGTGCCACTTGCCTTTTATTCCCTTTCCCATATTTCATATATCTATTGTAATCTCTTATCAACATGGCCAAACTTCTTGGTTTGCAAGTTGTATGCAATCTGGATGTCTTTGATGAAAATGTTTGGTTTGTCTGGAGCTCAAGGAATATACCCATGTCTGTGGTGTCTCCAGCAAAACAAGGAAATAATCCCCGAATAAGAAAACAACAACTTGTTTACCATCCCATTCTAAATATTTTAGTGACTCTATCTGAGCTTTCATGCCATTCATAAATATTTCTAAATTATCATATGTATCTCTGACTCTAGTCATTGATAAACGATGGTATTAGATTTAGAATTTGGTTTCTCTAAATTTACTACCTGCATTGTAACTTTGAATGAAAGAAGATATACAAACAGTTACTTAGAATTCTTTGGCAGCCGTCGTGTGCACAGGATTGTCTACCAAAGAACACCAATGCAACAGTCCTTACCTCACACGCAATTAAAAAAAAAAATCCATATTATAAATAGAAGATTAACAAGACTTGAAAGATAGATCAAATTATGTGGAAGTAATCTATCTATAGCTTTACATGTTTTCTGACGCTTATATACGTAGCTAAATATCATTATAAATGAATGAAAATGCAAAAACAGATGGTGTTTACAAAAAGTTATTTTTTTACTACGTTATTAAGATTTGTGAGTATAGGAATGCGTTTAAGGGAAATAAATGCTAAAATTGGTGACATTATGCTTGTTCTTTGTAATGACATTACAAAATGATATAAATATAAGATATGAAAAACAAAAAAAATTATTTCGGAAAAAATTTTATTCAACATCTACAAATCAAACTTTCAATCCAACCCAAATAACACAACTAATTTTTTCATAAACTAACAAATAAAACCCCCTCAAACAACAAAAATCAAAACCATCATCCATACATCCTCCAAATAACATCAAAAAAATAAACAAAAAAAAAAAAAAAAACAACATCCCACCATCCCCTCTAAACACTACTCAAAACTTCCATATTAAACACTCACCATTATACATAAAAACAAAACATTATCTCATAACTCACAATTCTATAAACATCCCACCCCACT